>BSBK01005346.1:75000-105000 GCA_027943335.1 Chamaecyparis obtusa
GTTGCATCCTTTGTGTTCTAATTTCCTCTATCTCTTATATTGTTAAAAAAACTATTATGTTGACTTTCACAACAAACATTAGGAATTAACATTATAACTCTTCTTTAAGTTGAACTATTATATCCTTTATGCATTATTTTGCAATAGAAGTTGGTTTTCATGCACACTTATAGGCCCTAATTTCATATCCTTGACAAGTGGATACTCAATATAGAGTGTTTACTGTATATGAATGTATGCAAATTAGTTGAATACTATTACTAAATGATGAATTAACTAATAAAATGGTTAATAAATCTATCTAATAAGCAAACTACAATGAAGAATGCAATAACAAATGAAACCAAATTAACAATTTACCTTCACCTAGAAATGCAGCTTGTCTCCATTGTCCTCCTAGCTTTGATTTCTTGAAGATGTTGAGCTCTCAGATTTCCAAATGAAGCTCTTTCCCAAGATGATCCCAAAGTGTGGAGATTGAATGAAATGAGTGCACAATTAAAACTTGATTATGCAAATATGGTGGATGAAATGCAAATGATGGGATGATAATATGGATGCTTGGATGCTTGATTGCTTGGATGCTTGATTGCTTGAATGCTTGAATGCTTGTTCTCAAAAATACCTATTAGCTTTCAAATGAAAAATGAGACTCCTTTTATAGAGTTTTGGAGGATCTAGGCCTAGGTGGCAGAATCCTACGATTGAGAATGAATGGTGGAAGATCCTAGGGCTAAAATTGACTTGGTTGAAAGAGTTGAGAGAAAGGGGGATGTAGTTGGAATGTGAGAGAAAGAATAGGGATGATGTTCCTCTCACATTGACATGGAGGAGAAGAAGGTGGAAGGGAAAGACACATGTCAAGTGTCTCACAAAGACCAGAGAGAGAAAGAGGGAGAGACCTTTTCCTCATGAGGACTCTTTGCACAAGTGTCCTATGAGTCACCCTTGACCCTTAGAGGTGGCTTGAGAAGCCCCTTAGGAATAGGGAATGTCTCTTGACTTGGTTGTTGAGAGGACAAGTGGTCATGAGACCAAGTCCTATGAGGCCACATAGCCCTTAAGAATAGGACATGTGTAGGTGAGGATAAATATGAATAAATAATTAATAATAATTATTTATCTTAGCCAAGGTGATGTGTCAGGTGACTAGGTGGATGAAGTGGACTAGGGGATTTAGTCATATTTAGGTGATTGTGTATTTAATTAAATCACTTTAATAGACTTTTTAGAAGACTTAGGATATAGAATTAGACTATAGTGAATTTATTAAATAAATTGAATAATTTACTTAATAAATAGAGGAAACAAATATTAATTAAATAATAAATATTTAATTAATTTATCAAGTCAATAGTAATTAAATAATAAATATTTAATTAATTAATGAAGCCATTTTTAGGTGTATACATTTTGCCCCTCTTTGAAATAATGTGCTGGTCACATTGTTTCAAAGAAAAATCAAGCATTTTTGCCGCTACCCCAGACAATGTCTCAGACGACCTATGGATGCCCCCTCGAGAGATTGATTGACAAAAAAGATTATTTAAATTTTGTAAAAATATTTTGAAAATTTTTTATTTTATTTTATGGGGTTGTTCAATCAATCTCACGAACGAACGGTAGGAAATATGGATGAAAATGGGGTAGAATGGAAGAAAAATGGTAGGTAGGGTCCACACACCAAGCACATCGGTCCACAAGCTATAAATACGGCAAAGGGGTCCACAATAGGCTCATTGTGCACACTTGTCATTTGGACATTAGAGCACGAGAGAGAGAAGAGCAGAGCTGCCAGGATGTCATTCCCCTTGTCAGATCACCGCTTCGAGATGTTAGATTTGACAAACGCAAATCATCCCAAGAACACCTGCATGCAAGACTGTCACAAAGAAGAAGCAAAAAGACAGAAAGCTATGGCGGCCAAAAGGCCAGAGATTGCAAAACCATGTTGCAAGAAAATAAGCTTCTATTAACAATGATAAAAAAATACAATCTCCTTATTGAAATGAAAGAAGTGAATCCTTATAAAAGGAAACACGAAACCCTAAAGGCTAAAACCCTAAAGAATTATAAAGCGCCTAAGTGAAACTTAAGCCTAGAGTATGATAAACTAATAATTAAATGATTTAATTATTAGCTAACATAAGACTACTCTAACACCCCCCCTTAAGTGTAACTTAGGGAGAAGCAAAAAAAGCTAAACTACTGCAGAAAGCAGGAAAGATGGGTCCCGGCAACTAGGCCTGATCAGGTACCCAAACATAAAGCAAAAGATGTCCCAGAGAAAGGAACAAGAAGAGAGCAAGAAGCTCCTCCGAAGCATGTCTGAAAACTCTGTCAGAAGATACTGCTGGAACCCCCACTGAAGTGCATGACCAGGTAGAGAAGACAAGTGTCTGAAGAGCTGATCAATCGAACCAGGAAGCAATAGAACCAACAGGTGAACCCCCCCATAATGCTGAACTGGGAGAGGTGACAGGAACACTGAAATGTGATGCCAAAAACAGCTGCAGAAGAAGAACCAGGAACACCAACAGTGCAACAGAAGCACACACACAGGATAAAGGGCGGTGTCATAGACACAGTCTACATGGGCTAATGTCGTGGAAGGTACACTCACTTGACAAGAGTGGATGCGCCTATAGTGGCAAATGCATCAGAATCCCCCCATGGCACTTTATAACTGAGTGCGTATACAAACAAACACATAGTGTTCAAGATCCCAAAATGCAAAAGCAGGCACTTTATCTCAGTGCGTTTACAGAACAAAGATACATCAGAAAGAGCATGCAAGCTCAGAAGTCAGAAAGAAGAGTGCACTAAGAAACCAAAAGAAGAGATCCCCGGACCTGTAGAACCAAGCACACCACCAGAGGGCATAAACTGCATAACTCGGAGGAGTGAAAACCTGGAGCAGAATTTGGAAGAAATACCTCTGCCACTGAATAGTACACAGAATCAGCTTTCCGACGATATCTCGTTTGCCGAAAAAGGAGTCCGGATGAGGCAGATATGACTCCCGGAAGGCAAAAACAGACATCAGACTTCAACAGAAAAAAAAGCTATTGAAAAGGTAGAACCCAAAACCCTAACCTCCTTCATCGAAAAGAGCTCGGAAAGAGCTTTCCGACGATATAAAGAAGTCAGAAAAAGACCCCCGTATGCTCCCTGTAGAGCGAAAAAGGCCCAGGTACCCCCAAAAAGGCCAAAAAGGAGCCCCAGGGGCTAAAAAAAATAGGCCCCCGGGCGCATGGCACCCTCCGGGGGCTGGGCCGCAGCCCCTGGTCGGTCATATGACCGCACTGCTATGAAAGGAGCCCGCGGGGGCTGAAATGGGCCGCCACCGGCGGCTGGGGCCAGCGGAGCGGGGGCGCGGGGGCGCGGGGGCGCTGGCGGAGCCGAGGGGAGGCCGCAGAGGAGCCGGGAGGCGGCGGCGCCGGGAGGAGGCCGTCGGAGCGGAGGCAGCGGGCGGTGGGGCCGAGGGCGGCGAAGGCCGCAGAGGAGCGGGGGCCGCGGAGCCGGGAGGCGGCGGAGCCAGCGGAGCGGGCCGCGGGTGGCGCGGTGGCGGGGCCGAGGCTGCGGCAGTGGCGGGGGCCGCGGCTGCGGTGGCCGCTCGGGCGGTGGCCGCGGCTGCGGTGGCTGCGGGGCGGCGCGGGGGTGGCCGCTGGGCGGCGGCCCCAAAAAATAATTTTTTAAAAAAAATCGCCGTGTACCCGCCTCGGAGTGCGTGCTAGGGCCGTACGGCCCTGGTATGCAAAAAAATTTTGCCTCAGATGCCACTGTGTCCAAAATGGACAAGTTTTATATGGATTCTGGCTATCTCGAACTTTCCGGACGCAATGGTGGCATCCGTTTTTGCTCAAAATACTCCCAAAAAAATTTTTTTCTTTTTTGCAGGCAAAAAAGAAACAAAAAATAACGTCCTGCAGAGAGTACCAGAACTAAAATTTTTGAAACCCTCCTGCATCTGAATCACTTCAACAAAACACGAACAGCGAGCAGCAAGATGGCTCTGATACCATGTTAGATTTGACAAACGCAAATCATCCCAAGAACACCTGCATGCAAGACTGTCACAAAGAAGAAGCAAAAAGACAGAAAGCTATGGCGGCCAAAAGGCCAGAGATTGCAAAACCATGTTGCAAGAAAATAAGCTTCTATTAACAATGATAAAAAAATACAATCTCCTTATTGAAATGAAAGAAGTGAATCCTTATAAAAGGAAACACGAAACCCTAAAGGCTAAAACCCTAAAGAATTATAAAGCGCCTAAGTGAAACTTAAGCCTAGAGTATGATAAACTAATAATTAAATGATTTAATTATTAGCTAACATAAGACTACTCTAACACGAGAGAGTCAGACGCTTCCAGCGACCACCCGATTCAGGTGAACCGGTAGGTGACTCGATCATGTTTTGTGATTTCATGATTTGATGCATTTTAGAGTAGAATTGAGCATGTTTAGGGTAGGTGAAATGATAGATTTAGATTAGGAAAATTTTTATTTTTTAGCGTGGAATGAATGCGCAGTTTTGGTGCATCAATGCGTAGAAACCAGAGATGTTTGCGCAGAAATTTGACATTTCTGCGCATTCGTTAAGCATGGCTGCGCATTCATACTAAACAAAAGAAAGGGTTGCGCATGTATGCACTAGAAGTGCGCATTGATACTTTCAGCGCATTTGTGATGAAAAGCGGTCCATTTGCTCAACAAAACCGCGCATATGTAACAAGCTGCGCAAATGTGTAGAAATGTAGCGCAAATGTGAAAGAAAATTGCGCATAGGTTAAAACCTGCACAAATGTGAAATAAAGTTGCGCATGCATGTTTCAATGCTGCGCATATGTTTTTGGGTGTTAGAATTTAGTCATGATGGATAGTCAATTAGGTCAAACTTGATGTTGATAAGCTGATTTGATCTGTCGGCGGTTGATTGTGATCGATTTGATCAAGATTGGCAACATTGTAGCATGTTCGCTAGTTAGCCAATCTGAAATAGACAATTGATAGAATCATCTATTGAAACACGTGATAAACATGTTTGAAATTGATATGATAGGATAGATAGATTGATAAATCAGTTTATCAAAATTTGATAGGTTGATTGTTGTTGACTTGAATAGGAGGATATCATAGATGTTCTGATGTCACGGGAGAGATATCCCGTCACGCAGAACCTGAGACCAGCATTATCAGAGACAGAGAGACTGGTGATAGGAGCATCGAGACTGTACCATGCGATTTACACACCTAAGATTCGGGTGAATCTGAGCGTGATGACTGCATTAGCGAAGAGCTGGCACTCAGAGATGAGTACTTTCCATCTTCCAACAAGGGAGATGACAGTGACACTAGAGGATGTATATCGCATCCTCCGGCTTCCCATCACAGGAGAGTTAGTGCAGTATGATCGACACGACGGAGTCATAGAGGGCAGAGCCATCTTTAGAGATGATGACATAGAGGATGGGGAGATTAGCTGGGAGGAGATGGGGAGATTAGCTGGGAGGAGATGGTCGACATGTATGACCCTCTTCCAGTGGTTCTAGCAGGCGCTATTGGGGGATTCGTATGCCCGGATCGGAGGTCACACAGATTTGTAGTTGGGTGGGGCCAGACATTACAACGGGTGATGGAGGGGACCCAATTTTCTTGGGGTGTGTGTTTATTAGCACACTTATACCATGATTTACATCAAGTGGTGTACCCCGGGAGTGCATCTCTATCAGCAGGGGTGACACTGCTCCATGTTTGGGCATGGGAGCACATTGCAGTGACCAGACCATTGGCGATTCAGTTCCGGGGTGCAGGGCAGCCCTATATTCATTTATACTCCTTAGTTTTGTCTCAGGTAAAATTGGGACATTTAGAGTTTTAGCGCTATACTTTTGACACACTAGACACAGTGACATGGAGACCCGACCTTGGGTGTGAGCCATGGGACAATAAGTGGTAGCTTGGTTTTTATTTTGAGGTGCAATGGCTGATAGGGTAGATGCCCTTTATTATTGAGAGACAACTGGTTAGCTAGGTTCTGCGACAGTTTGGCAAGATACAGGGTATGCCCCAGGGAGTGACCAAGTTTGCATGGACACACCAGGAGAGACAGGATTGGGGGCCCATGGCATCATTTGATGTTGCGCGGTAGGAGTTTTTGGATGCACCATACCAAGCATGGTCCATGAGACAGACAATGGTTGACCCTGGGATGACTGCAGATTTAGAACAGTTTTTGAGAGATCATCCTGTGCCACGGATTACAGATCCAGCAGCGAGACCTCCAGAGAGAGATCCAACAGACAGACATCGGGGGAGGCAGCGAGGTCGAGATAGGAGGGGACGAGGGAGAGGAGGAGATGGAGGAGGAGATGGAGGTGGAGATGGAGGTGGTGGAGATGGTGGCGGAGATGGAGGTGGTGGAGATGGAGGGAGAGTTGGCCCACGGATGAGAGGAGGTGGAGTGAGGCAGAGTGACAGGGACGGAGATAGCCACCAGCACAGCCAGCTGAAGGAGCGCCATTATAGGTACCAATCACGTAGGTACAAAGACCAGTGGCTGCAGTATAGATACCAGTTGCTGCAGTACAGGCACAAGGGCAGGCACAGGTTGATGTGGCTCAGCGTGGCAGACAGGATGAGCCAGATGTGGAGATGCCAGATATACAGGCACAGGCTGAGCAGGCAGACATGGACATTGGGGAATAGGATCCCTATTTACACAAAGATGTTGTGGAGGAGGAGCCTGATATTGATGCACTACTAGTTTGACTAGCAGTTATCTAGGTAGAGGCAGACTGGGTTCCAGGTCTAGAGAGACAGATTGAGAGGATGGGCAGATAGATGGATGTGCTGCGGGCAAAGAGAGATTCAGCTATGGAGAGACTCGGGGAGTCAGAGATGCTTCTGGATGAGCTACAGATGACTAAGGACCTAGGTCCTCATGGGGATATCATGAGAGCCATGATACATGCTAGGAAGGAGATATCCTACTGGCGAGAGGCATATAGACAGGCAGTCTTGAGGGATCAATGGATCGGGAGCTATAGAGAGAGCTCAGTTGGCATCAGATCAGCAGCATATGAGCTACAGGCACCAACTGGCAGTGGAGGGGTATCATCACGTCCTCCCAGAGCATCGATAGGTTCAGGTGGTCAGGGTGGATCCTTAGCCTCAGGGAGTGTAGCAGCACAGGGCCACATTGCATCCCATAGACAGCGACATACAGAGTCAGGAGGCAGTGGTTCATAGATTTGTGAGAGATCATTGTATTCACTATTGTATCATTATGATTCATTGTATTATTATATTTTTGACTTGACAGACACATTGACTATAGACACATTGTTATTGATTTATATCATTGGACATTTGGATATTTTTGTTGTTTTATGGATTGTATGTGATGCAGTTCTATCATGATTTACTTTGATGATTTATATACATGTGCGTACTGACATATGCAGGATGTGATGATTTACTTTAATATGCATAAAATGTATGTCTTAGAATGCAAAATGATTTATATGTATGTTTTGATTTTGTTGATGCGTAATGGTTAATAATCATATGATGATGTCATAAATGCACGTCTTAAATGAATTTGTTAATGCTATGTGATTATCAATGCAATATTTGTAATGAACAATGTGGATAATGAATAATAAATAAATGATATAATGCAAATGATATGTAATGTAATAAATGATAATGTATCTAAGATAATGTAAATGTAAGATCGGATAACATGATAAAAGAAAATGAGATGAAATGATAGCTATGTTTTATGATCAAATTATATATAAATGAACACTCCTAATGAAGATAAATTATGTCTCTAAATGATTTAAGTGTTAAATGCAAAAAGTCATAATATGTGTGGTTTGTCCAAATGTCCTCAACTTAAATAACAATGTATCTGACACAAGAAGAATAGACTAAGAAAATATATAACCTAATAAGAAAGGTAACCTATAAATCCCTATAAAAGGAGCACTGATATGCAAATCTAGGAAATGGTATAATGCAATGCAAAATGAAATATGAAATGAGTATCTCCACAACTTCATGTAACATCTTAGAACTTCATAATAACTGGAATTTGATTTTCATCATTGAGCTCGTTATGTTGCAAGAAAATGCAAGCATCATGGTATAATTAAACCAGGATGACCTGAGCACTTTTTGCATGGAGTTTAATATTGCAAACTTGACAAGCATCTAGGTATAATTGAACCAAGATGACCTGAGTTTTGTTTGCGTAACAGACAAGGAATATTTCCCCCTCAATCAAGGAACAAATATTTGGAGTTGAGGTATGCAATGGCGTATCACCATAAATAGTATTTGCAGAGCAACATGATGTTTATGTTGTTCATAATATGAAATGGATGAAGGCACTTATACACAGACACCCCAAATTATTGGATCCTTTGATTTCATCAGAAAATACCCCACAAACAGCAATCAAAGAAAATACCATGCTCCATCCTAGCTATTCTAATCAATGACATATGGGAGTTTCAAACTCATGTCAAAAGATATCCCAGAATAGCATAGGAAACATGATAACAATGAAATCCAAATATGAATGCATAATCTACAACAAACCATTCTAACATGCCTGTCATGAATATACATTTCTTTTGCCAAAAAGATTGATGTGGGACATGATCAATTCAAGTGATGATGTATAGTCAAGATATATAGATAAGTGGTCATGTGTCGAAGAATAGATCATAGATTGGGATTCAACATGAAGATATCATTGTAAAAGGACATTTGATTATGTCTGCTTGCCTGGTGAAAATAACTCCATTATGTCCTCTAAGAGTCACGACTATCATAGATCCACTTCCCAAACTAGGTCAAGGACATGCCCCCAGCTAGGTGATGGACTGACTTATTATGGATGAAGAAAGACACAACAAGACTAGGATGAAGACCCTAACAAAAGATCAAGCTATGATCGGATTTAGTTATGGATAAATACAAGGAATGGTGCATGAACTGGCCATTTTATTATGATATATACATGGCGGGGATTAGGACTGACTAACTATTTTATTGTGGATATATACAATGAACGGACACACTAAAAGAAGCCTAATAGATAAAGGAGCCAACTTGTCACATATAGCGCCTGTTTCCAGGTTTTCACCATATGCTTTTATTGCAGTTTTTCTTTTGATTTTGTGATTTTTTTTTAATTTATTTTTTTTTTTTTTTTTTTACAGAATATATTTATAGCCTATATACATGCCCCTTGCATTGGGATTTCAAGGATAAAACTTCTTGAGATGGATACTATTAAGAGGCTCATCCAAGGGATCCCCTTTAGGTGTAGATAACTGATAAGCTCCAGAACCATAGACTGCTGTGATCACAAAAGGTCCTAACCAATTAGGTTCGAACTTACCCTTCTTTTCACGGTGTTGTTGATTTTTTAGATTTTCTCGAAGGACTAAGTCACCCAACTGAAAGTCTCTGATCTTTACCTTGCTGTTGTACTGATGGGACAGACGCTGCTGATAAACTTTCAAATGATCATTGGTGCGCTGACGGCGTTCATCTAGGAGTTCCAATTCAGTCAAGCGTACAACTCTATACTCTTCATCAGGAATTAAATCTTTAAGAGTAACACGAAGTGAAGGCAACTCGACCTCAAGGGGCAGGACTGCTTCAGATCCATAAACAAGGGAGTATGGAGTGGCTCCAGTAGGAGTACGGATGGAGGTGCGGTAAGCCCATAAGGTAGGATTAAGTTGAAGATGCCAATCACGGCCAGCGTCATTGACAGTCTTTTGTAAGATTTTAACAATTGTTTTATTTGACACCTCAGCTTGGCCGTTTCCTTGAGGATAGTAGATGGTGGAATAGTTGTGGGTAATGTGGAATTTGGCGCACAGTTCATCCATGTCCTGATTTTGGAACTGTTTCCCATGATCAGTAATGAGATACATAGGTATACCATATCTGCAGATGATATAGTTTAAGATAAACATGGATATTTGTTTCCCTGTGGCGGTAATCAATGCAACAGCCTCAATCCATTTAGTGAAGTATTCTGTGGCAGTGAGGATCCATTTGTGACCATTGGAAGATGGAGGATTGATAGCACCCACGAGGTCGAGTCCCCACCGACTGAATGGCAAAGTAGTTGTAAAAGGATGTAACTCTTGTGTTAGAGCATGGATAAGGTCTCCATGTATCTGACATTTCTTGCATGCCCTAGCAAAATGAAAGGAATCTGCTTCCATGGTAGGCCAATAATAACCCATACGCATGAGTTTCTTAGCCAAAGAGGGACCACTCGAATGTGTCCCACAAATACCTTCATGTACATCCCGTAAGGAAAGTTAAGCTTCAGCATGTTCGAGACATCGCAGGAGAGTACCGTCAAAACCTCGCCGATAAAGGGTATCAGATATTAAAATATAGCGGGAGGTTTGGTGAAGAAAAGTTCATTTTTGATTGTGGGATAGGTCAGGAGGTAAAGTGTTATCTTTGAGATAAGAATAGATCTTTCCATAGGTTGGGGAGTCATGTCCAATCAGATGACATATAATACTCGTATCAGGGTCATCATATGAAGGACAAGTCAGGGATTCCACCAAGAACTCAAAACGGGCCTTGGTATCTTCTATATCAAATAAAGAAGCAATCGTTGCCATGGCATCAACAGCCTTGTTTTCATGCTGAGGAATCTGCTCAAAAGTGATGACAGAGAAATCATTTTTAAAGTCATCCACCATACGTTAATATGGCAATAACTTATCATCTTTGGTCTGGTAATCATCATTAACCTGGTTAACAATCAGCTGAGAATCTCCATAGACATTTATTTCAGATACATTCCATTGTAAAGCCATTTTTAACCCAATCAGCAAAGCCTCATATTCTGCCACATTATTAGTGCAAGGAAATAACAACTTGAAAGATTTCGGAATAGTGTATCCTTGTGGCGTGATAAAAAGTATACCAGGGCCTGAACCCTGTTGAGTGTATGAGCCATCAAAGTATAATTTCCATGTTTGTGTGGACAAAGCTAAGATATGAGCATCAGGAAACTCTGTGTGTATAGGTTGGTCATCTGTTAATGGAGCATCAGCTAGTTGATCTATGATCACTTGACCTTTGATAGCCTTCCTATCTACATATTCAATATCAAACTCACTAAGTAGCATGACCCACTTAGCCAACCTGCCTGTCAATGTAGTCTTGCTTAACAAATACTTTAAAGGATCAATCTTTGCAATAAGCTGAGTAGAATGTGACAACATGTAATGTCGCCACTTTTGTGAAGCAAAGACAATAGCTAGACATGCTCTTTCAATAGGAGAATAGTTTAACTCATATCCCACTAGAGTGCGACTGATGTAGTAAATGGCTTTTTCTTTTCCTTCATGATCTTGCTAAGCGAGAAGAGCACCTAGTGAGGCTGTTGTGGCTGAAATGTAGAGTAAGAGTGGCTTGCCTGGAATTGGTGACATCAGAGTTGGAGGATTCACTAGATACTGCTTGATTTTATTGAAAGCTTCCTCACACTTATCATCCCATTGGAATAAGATATTTTTATGCAGCAAATGTTGAAAAGGATGACTGTGATCTGCTAATTGAGAAACAAATCTTTGGATTGATTGAAGACGCCCCTGTAAAGATCTTAGCTGACTGATGTTAGTGGGGGAAGCCATCTCCAATATTGCTTTAACCTTTTCTAGATCTACTTCAATTCCTTTAGCTGAGACAATGTACCCTAACAGTTTGCCAGATGTGACCCCAAATGCACATTTCTTTGGATTGAGTTGAATCTGATATTTTTCCATCCGGGTGAATATTTTGTCTAACACTCTCAAATGACCAACTCTATCTTTGGATTTTGCTAAAATGTCGTCAACATAATCTTCCATGATGGTATGCATCATGTCATGGAAGATCATGGTCATGGCTCTTTGGTAAGTTGCTCCAGCATTTTTGAGGCCAAAAGGCATTACATTCTAGCAGTATGTACCCCACAAACAAGTAAAAGCAATTTTTTCCTGATCTTCTGGCGCAATCTTGATTTGGTTATAGCCAGAAAATCCATCCATTAATGATAACATCTCATGCCCAGCTGTTAGGTCAACAATCATATCAATATTTGGCAAAGGGAAGTCATCTTTAGGACAAGCTTTATTTAGCTCTCAAAAATCAATACAAATCCTGATAGACTTGTCTGGTTTTGAAACCGGGACAATATTTGAAATCCACTTAGCATAATCAATAGCTCGAATGAATCCAACATCTAGGAGCTTTTTCAATTCTGCTTTCACCATTAGAGCAATGTGAGGATGCATTTTGCGGAGCTTCTGCTTAACTGGTTTTACACCTGGTTTGATAGATAAATGATGCATAATGAGATTGAGGTCCAAACCAGGCATATCAGCGTAGGACCAAGCAAAGTTGATTTGTCATTCTCTGAAGAATTTTGCAAAAGCTTCTTTCTCTGATTCTATCAAGGATGCTGCTACCTTGAGGATGTGTGGAGACTCCTCTGCTCCAATGTTAAGTGGTACTGTCGATTCTATAAGAATGGCAGATTGCTCTTGATCTAGATAGTTTGGAAGAGTGTCAATCCTTCCATCGTCAGGCACCTCAGAGAGGTTTTCACCATCAGATGCATCTTTTCTTTTTACTATTTTTGGATCTAATACTACCACTGAGTGGTTTTCACCATTAGATCTGCTGATTATTTTTATATTTTTATGACTGAAAGGATTGGCACTCTCTCCAAAATAGGCCATGTCATTAAGTTCTATCAAAAATCTGGACTTGTGATCCGCTGGTGGTAAATGATCCCTGATACCAAGATAGTCAATGATTGCATCATCATTATGGAAGACATCAAGTTCTGGGTGATCGAGAGAATCCCAATCAATAAGGTCAGGACGGACAAGGGGCATTGGATCATTTGGGTTGATTTCAAAAGCAGAGATGGTATTGATGGAAAAGTTGCCAAGGTTTATGATAGTATCAGCGAGGTCTATTTCCATACTCTCATCTGAATTATCTGTCACAAGATAATGCTCACTTCGCTCATGATCAACATGAGTAGTATTACGTGGGACCAATCCTAGTGAGTCACTCATTGAACTCTCACCCTCATGGTAATTGTTACTATATTGATGGACAACATCGACTCCTATTTCTTCAGTACCATCAGATAATGAATCCCATTCATAATCATTAGAATCAGAATCATCATTATCCTCAAGTCTATCAATGATTCTTTGAGCTATCCTTTGTTGTTTTGGATCTACATACGTGCCATGCTTTCTGAATTGTAAGGCAGGAGTTTTAGATGTCTCATGAAAAGGTGGCATTTTTGTTTTCCCTTTTGTTTCTTGTGATCCTTCTCCCTTATATCCTAATCCTGTAGTATCTCGTTGATAATTTGGATTTTGCAAAATTGGTTTTATAACACCTTCTCTTTGTAACCCTAGAGGTCCAGCACCTTGATATCCCATCTTTTGTAGCAAAGTATACCCTTTTCCATAGACATCAGGGGATATATAATCATGTTTAATATCATCTTCAATCTTCTGTGTCCTAAGCCAATAATTTGCATTACGCTCAGCTGCCTCTTTGGATATTGTGCCCCCACTTATAAATGTGTTATAAACAAGTGTGGAAGAGGGTTCTGATTATTGTTTAGTGATCAAAGACCTACCATATGATTTAGGAGATAATGGTAACTCAGTGATGCAAAGAGCTTGACCTAAAGTATATTCTCCCATACTTCTTTCTTTGATATCTATCTTGATCCCGTCTAATTTAGAAGTTGATGCTATATTACTAGGGTCACCAGGTGTAGTTGTAGAAGATCCAGTACAATTATTGGGAACCAAAGAATCAGAAATCTGCACATTGCTACAATATTGAAAAGGATTGGAATCTCCTTTGACAGTGATCTCCTGACCATTGTGAGGAAATTTTATACATTGATGATAAGTTGATGGCACAGCTTGCATGGAATGAATCCATGGTCTTCCCAAAAGAATATTATAAGCAAGATCCATGTCCAGGACTTGACAAGAGACATCTTTGACAATAGGACTGATTCTAATTGGAAGAACAACGGACCCCTTGGATAATCGCTCTTCCTCATCATAGGCTTTTATTATGATTTTATTTTTTGGATCAACGACATTTTTAGAAAATCCCAATGTAAGGACCAACTTTAACGTGCAAATATTCAAGCCAGCTCCCCCATCTATTAATACTCTTTTAATCTTGTGATTCTGGACAAGGACTTCGATATGTAAAGGAGCATTATGAGGTTGGGTAATGGCTAAATCATCATTTTCAGGAAAGGACAAATAGTGTGGGGTCGTTAAATGGCCTACCATAGGTTGAAATTGATCAGGATCTAGAGTTGTTGGAACCTGGGTCTCTAAGAGAGCTTTTTCAAGGATATCTTTATGAGATGGAGAAAGACGCAAAAGCTCTAAGATGGATATCTGGGCCGGTATCTTTTTGAGCTGTTCCAAAAGATTGTACTGGTTGGAAGTATTGGGTATGGACTTTGGAACATAAATGAACTTGTTGTGAGTAGTGCTTGGTTTAGACTAGACTCCTTGGAGAGTAACCTTGGCTTGAGCACGAGTAGTAGCATGGATTGGTTGACTCTCTAATTTTTCCTTTATGGTAATAACATTGGCATAATATGCAGAAGGATGATGGTCAGAAATGTTACCAACATATCTATAGGGTGTGTTATTATAATTGGCTTGGTTGTCACTCTTATTGTTGGAAGAACCTCCCTTTTCATGCTCAGGAAGTGGATCTTTGAATGCCGTATGTGATTCATTCGAGAGATGTCCGTCAACACTAATTTCACCACTTTCGATTAAGTCTTGGATCACATTTTTAAGTATTTGACACTCATTAGTTATATGTCCTTTTCCTCTGTGGAATTCACAATAATCATTTCCATTCCACCAAGAAGGCTTCACTCTAGGTTCATAATCTTTCGGTTCAGGAATCGTCATGAGTTTCTTGGTGATTAACTTTTGTAATGTTGATTTGAGAGATTCCCCTAAAGGAGTAAAGTTTCTTCGAGGTGAGATAAAAGGAAATCTTGGTTTAGGTGAATCCTTGGTGGTATTTTGACTTGCTAACTGATTGTTGTATGTAGCTTGAGTAGCATTGGTCATACTTGTGAGATTTAGAAGAGGTTTTGTCGGTTGGACATTACGATTATCAACAATTTCGTCATTGACAATGTGTTTGTTTTTATTCCAATATTTTGATTTGTCATTGTTGGAATTGGAGTTATAAGTGTTGGAATTGGAATTTGAGGATCCAGCATTGTCTTTGGAATAAAGTTTTATCTCACCTTTTCGGACCATGGCTTCCTCAATCATGATACCATTTTCTATGAGCTTATTGAAATTTGGTGGACATTGCAATTGTAACCTATAACTCATTTCTAGTGTAAGGTTATGCACAAAAATATCCATCTTTTCTTGTTCAGGAATTGTTCATGGATATTTAGAAAACAATTGACGCCATCTTTGCAAAAAAGTAAGGAAAGGTTCTCCATTCTTTTGATGTGCATTGCAAAGATCAAGCATAGTGACCTCATGTTTGATGTTATATGAATAACGAGTCACAAATTCGTCAAGAAGCTCATTGAAAGATTTGATGCCCAAGGGAAGTTTGGAGAACCATTCCATGGCTTGTCCTCCTAAACTTCACGGAAATAGTCGCATAAGATAAGTGTCATTGTGAGCGACTTCAATACAAGCAGCACAAAACTCATGAATATGGTCTTGTGGATCCGAATTCCCTTTGTATTTGTCAAATTTTGGTACCTCAAAATGAGGAGGGAATGGAATCATTGCTAAATTCTTATCAAAAGGATAAGGACATATATCATCCAAAGAATACTTCTTAGTTGATGATCCAGTTTGAATATCACGAATTTTTTGTTGAAGCATCTGGATTTGTTATAGGACGGGATCCAAAGATAATGTGTTTCCTTGCGAGTTTTGGGAAACATTACACTGTTGAGTATGTTGAGGATCATTGGATTGCTGATTATTTTGAAAAACATTTTATTGTTGATCACTATGGGACGCATTGGATTGTTGATTGATTTGAGAAGCATTGGATTGTTGATTGATTTCCTTTGCTCCATGCGGATCTCGAGAACCTTTAAGGATATCTTAATTTTGTGTAGGAGTTGGTTCTCTAAGATTGGTAACATCAAAATCACTTGGTAACTTAGCTCCTTGTTGAGCAAGCATGAGGAAATACATCTCTTTATCCAAGCCTATAAGTCATTCCATGACTTGTAAAAATTTAGGATCTTGTGCAGCATCCCTAAGTTCCTCATCAGTAGGTTCGTCATCAAATGTGAGAGGATTAGCTTTCTTAGGAGGCTATTTGGGCCAAGGATTATCATCATTGCTGTTATTGCCTTCCATTTTGTCTAGGGATTCTGGATTAATAGGTTGTTTGAGTTTCTGAGATCGAGTTTGAACCATAAAATGGATGAAATTGATTGTGGAAAAGAAAGATTCTTGATAAAAAGATATGGAGAATGATTGGTAGAAAAGATATGATAAGTATTGAAAATTGGGGTCAAGAAACAATAATCTAAGTAAGCTTGATGGTTAAGGATGATATATCCTGATATGATAAGCTCACCAAGATCAAAGTCTGATAGATAAGGTAAATCTTCAACACCACAATGAAAATTTTAAGATTGGAAGAAAATGATTTGTTGACTCTTGAGGAAGGAATGATGATGAAAAGTGATGAAAGTGGTCAAATTAAAAATCAGAGGTCTATGTAACGTAACTATTTTTCTAGAATCTTACTGAAGACGAAAATGGGTATTTGAAAAAGTGATTTTGTAAATCCAAAAGCCTGTGAAAATGCTCTTTGTTGTAAATGCATAGCAACAAATGCGTAGGACAGTGTAATATATGCGCAGTAAAATGAAACAAATGCACAACAAATTTTGACAGATGCGCACTGATAAATGCAAATGCGCAGTAACTTGAATCGTATGCGCAGAGATTTTGAATGTATGCGCAGGTTGTCAAATTTTTGATGATTTTGCTGTTTTGATGATAGGGAATTGTTTTTTTTTTTTTTAGTTTTTCTGATGTTTTCTGGTTTTTTGGCAAAGTAAAAATGCATAAACACACACACACAAGACAAAGATGATTTTGATCTAATTTAATCTAGTATGAATGCACAAACATGCTTACAATCCTAAGGTTGGCAAGGACGATATCTGCTGAATCCCCACTAGGATAATAAAATCCAGCCACACAAATCCACAGCGGACAGCCTAGGAACTTGGAGGCACGGGCTCCTCCTTACAGTGCACTCACTTCTCAGGCACACCAAGTTCCGAATTCAATGGGTCATTACTTCCCAAAGAACTGCTATCTCTACTATGAACCGTGAGTAATGTGGGGTGTCTTCACGAGCTTGGGTGACTCCTTGAGCCAGCAGATAGAAGGTTTTTGGCCACTAAAAAAAAGTTGTTAATAAGGACATCCGTTCAGGTGGTTGTGATCAAGTCATTTTCCCAATTAAGGGGGCTCTCCCAATCCTTTCAAAGCAAGGCTTTCACCTCTACTAAGTAGGACTTTAACGCACCACTGGGGTACTGGAGGATATTTTGGTTGCCACAATGAATTCACACCTGTCTAATGTGAGACTAATTACACTAGCATTTTTTATATACCGGTTTGGAAGGGCTTGGCTTTAGCCTGTTATCGGTTGGGTCATTCCTTGGGGTGAGTACCTCTTTTCCCACCAAAGACCGCCCTCTAAAAATTATAACAATTTCTCTTACACCCAAGATCCACGAATGGAGAGGGGAGAGGATACATTGTTATAATTTTGGGATTACAATTATGCTATTAAGCAAAACATAACAAACACGTGAATCTATGCTAAGGAAAACACACAAAGCAAAAACATGTCGTATTTTAAGCCCAAATGAGATTATAGTCTATTTTGCAAACCCCTTAGCAATCTGGAAATCAAATTGTTAGAAAAATGTTTTTAGCAATGGGGTCTTCAAAAAATTACGTCCTGCAAAACAGCCTAAAAAAAAACTACCAGAACGAACAGACACTCGTCAAAATGTTAGCTAAAAACAAATCTAACAGAAAATTGAATTTTTCTACAGAAACTGATAAATGCGTAGAACAATGTGATATATGCGCAGTAAGTATGGATGTATGCGCAGGAATGATGTATGCGCGTGACAGTTTAATGAATGCGCAGCCTGGTGGAATGTATGCGCAGTTACTATGGATGCGCAATGAAATTGAATAAATGCGCAGGAACAGCGGACAAATGCGTAGCAATTATAACAGAAAAAAAAACAAATGAAAATTTTATGCCAGAGAATGGATGTGCAGCGAAAATGAACAGATGCGCAGGAATCGTGGACGGATGCGCAGAAAGAACCTGTAGAAAAACCTGCACACGGAAAACTAAAAACTGAAAGTGAAAAGCCCGGATGGGCCCTCCTTCTAGCGCCAAAAATGTATGCAAATTAGTTGGATACTATTACTAAATGATGAATTAACTAATAAAATGGTTAATAAATCTATCTAATAAGCAAACTACAATGAAGAATGCAATAACAAATGAAACCAAATTAACAATTTACCTTCACCTAGAAATGCAGCTTGTCTCCATTGTCCTCCTAGCTTTGATTTCTTGAAGATGTTGAGCTCTCAGATTTCCAAATGAAGCTCTTTCCCAAGATGATCCCAAAGTGTGGAGATTGAATGAAATGAGTGCACAATTAAAACTTGATTATGCAAATATGGTGGATGAAATGCAAATGATGGGATGATAATATGGATGCTTGGATGCTTGATTGCTTGGATGCTTGATTGCTTGAATGCTTGAATGCTTGTTCTCAAAAATACCTATTAGCTTTCAAATGGAAAATGAGGCTCCTTTTATAGAGTTTTGGAGGATCTAGGCCTAGGTGGCAGAATCCTACGGTTGAGAATGAATGGTGGAAGATCCTAGGGCTAAAATTGACTTGGTTGAAAGAGTTGAGAGAAAGGGGGATGTAGTTGGAATGTGAGAGAAAGAATAGAGATGATGTTCCTCTCACATTGACATGGAGGAGAAGAAGGTGGAAGGGAAAGACACATGTCAAGTGTCTCACAAAGACCAGAGAGAGAAAGAGGGAGAGACCTTTTCCTCATGAGGACTCTTTGCACAAGTGTCCTATGAGTCACCCTTGACCCTTAGAGGTGGCTTGAGAAGCCCCTTAGGAATAGGGAATGTCTCTTGACTTGGTTGTTGAGAGGACAAGTGGTCATGAGACCAAGTCCTATGAGGCCACATAGCCCTTAAGAATAGGACATGTGTAGGTGAGGATAAATATGAATAAATAATTAATAATAATTATTTATCTTAGCCAAGGTGATGTGTCAGGTGACTAGGTGGATGAAGTGGACTAGGGGATTTAGTCATATTTAGGTGATTGTGTATTTAATTAAATCACTTTAATAGACTTTTTAGAAGACTTAGGATATAGAATTAGACTATAGTGAATTTATTAAATAAATTGAATAATTTACTTAATAAATAGAGGAAACAAATATTACTTAAATAATAAATATTTAATTAATTTATCAAGTCAATAGTAATTAAATAATAAATATTTAATTAATTAATGAAGCCAGTTTTAGGTGTATACAATGAATATTATTTTATAATTGCAAAGTCCTAGATAATATTGGTGACTTAAATCTAAAATGGCTTATTTACCCTTCTCAAAACCTACCAGGAAAATAAGTAAAACATGATGTCTAGAACATAGCTTGAGGTTTGCGACAATAAATGATAAAAAACCAAGGAACACCACTAAAAAAATAGAAACTAGCTAACAAGAACAAAATGAAAAAAAATATTTTTTGGGTGATGCAAGATTGCCAACAACCCAAGGATGCTCCTTCATCAAAGACACAAAAAGAAGTCATGGCTACCTAGATTGAAGTTCCATCAGTACATAATGAAACAAGATCTAGCCAACCATGCAAGTGATGTCTTAATCTCATACACCATAAAGCTTCTATTATAGAACCACATGACAGCAACACAATGATCACCATAAGGATCACCCTTTAGATCATGAGAAACCTTCACTATTGTCCTTTATAACATGTAATTTAAGCATATTGCTTGAATTAATTATATCCTACAAATTGTCTTCAAAAGCTTTGTTTTGTGCTTGCAAATTGGCTAAATTATTTTGAAGATTAGATTTAGCTCAGAGATTACATTGTAGGATGGCGATATGGAGTGAAAAAATTGCACTTAGCATCAAGGCGTCAATTCGAAAAGGGTGTGAGAGAAGGAAGCCAAGAACTTGAATCTCCAATTAAATTTCAGGATAATTTTATTGAAGGTTATAAAAATGATATTTGGATGCTAGGAAAGTCTAATAATTATAGATCACTAGGTCCAAATTTGAAGAAAAGTAGTAGGGAAAATGAAAGAGTAATAACACTAGAGGATACGAGCATGAGAGAAAAGCCAATAAGTGAGCTTAATTGAACCCCTTTTGGTGTGGAAGGGGCGTGATTAAGAGGGAGTGATGAAGGAAATACTCTCATAATTAGGCATTTAATGTGAAAAATATTCCACGCTTTTAGTTAGGATTGAACATCAATTTTGGATCTCCAAATTTGAGAGATTAATTTGTTCCATCTAGATGAATTAAAATTATAATACCATTTGAGGTTAAGTTGGGAAGGAGAGAATAAGGGAGGGAGGATTCACTAATAGATAGTATTAAGAGGGAACAAATGAAAGCTAGGATTTTTGGACCATTTCCAATCTATAAGAAAGTTATCACGAGAAGGTCTATGAATAGTAGACACAATAACTCAAGGTTAACAAGTTGCTAGATTCTCAAAATAGAATCCTTGTCAGGAAGATGAAATTTTAAGTATGCTCTAAGATGTTGCCAAGACTTCCAACAAAGTATATTGGGATCCCATGAATCACAAAAAACTTGAAGGCCTTTTTCAAAAAGGTATCTCCCATTAAGGAAATTAATCTGAGAAAGGTGAAAGTTTCCTTATTGAACTAATTGATTCCACCAAATGAAAAATGGATATAAGCTTAAGCCATGGATTAGCAATTGATCATACCAAGATAATCCTTTTGAATCAATCCACCACATGTAGTCCAAACAAAGTTAAAAACATGGCAGAATCATCAATTTTTTTTAAAAAGTATTAAAATAAGCTTATCCTTCCAATTAGCCAAGTCCCATAAGTGACGAATTATAATAGTTTGTATGCAGTGGAAAACCAAATGGTTCCAAGGAGCATTTGCATCCAATACCCTTATAATCTATTTAGTTTTAAGAATGATGCATTGAGTCGAAGGGTTGAGTGATTCCCAACCCCATCATATCTTCTAGCTGGATGTGATGAATCCATGAAGAGAAAGGAAATGGACTTTATTTTTTCCTTAATTAGCCCAAAGAGAGCTCCTAATAAATTTTATAATTTGATTATAACACTTTTTAGAAGGAAGACACTAGGAAGAGATGTACACATTGTTGTCCAAGAGGATTTTTTTGTCAACTTATATTTGTCCAACCAGAGATAAGAATTAGTTTGTCCTATTTAATAGTTTACATTTAATTTTGGAAAAGAACTAATTCCACAAACATTTGAGAGGGACCCTTATACCAAAGGGAATGCCAAGTTATTTCTTCACACTATTTACTTGGAATCCAAGGTGGTTAACAACTAGGTTATGTCATAAAAACTCAAATGTATGTATGACTAGCTTAGACACAAAAGTAGAACAAAAAAAGGTCCAATATGTGAAGAGTGTGAGTCTCTTCATTGGTCGTATTATAGTTAAAGAACATGATGTCATCAAAAAATGTGATTTTAGAGATTTAGCATTTTTGGGAAGATAGATAACCTAAGTAAGCTTAGTGAATATACATGTTGAAAAAGATACCCAAGAGCATCACTGATAAGAACATAGCGGAATCAAAAAAGAATGTAGCCTTGGTGAGTGGATTTTTGTAATGGAGACTAAGATGAAAGTTTTATTTACAACAACTTTGGCATTACCACCCATAAGAAATTTTTTGACTTGGTTGAAGATTTTAGGACTAGATCCAAACAACTTTAACATATTAAAAATGGAGGACCTCAACAAATGCGATCATAGACTTATCAAAATCTATTTTTATAATTAAAGAATCTTATATGAAATTTTCTCCCAAGCAAGGACCAAGTTATCTAATATGAACCTTCCTCCTAAGAATTCAATTTTCTTAAGATGAATAATCTTTTATGTGATGACCTTGATTCTTCACACTAAAAATTTAGAAATGTTTTTGTATAAAGTATCAAGAGGAATAATAAGTCACCAACCATTAACAAGTTATCTTCATTTTCACCTTTGGGAACAAGTTTAATTAGCCCCTAGCTGATAACTACACATAAAGAACCAATTTCAATTCCTTCAAGGTATCTACATTACAAACACGACTCTCAAACACTACCTATTGTCTTAAGACGTTGCGCTATAATAGCACCCCGAGAGTTGGACTTGCATTTGAAATTTAAAAATTTGAACGTTGATATGACCGTTGAGAAGTGAAAAAAAGCCTAAATTTACGCAATATGAGAAACTTCCTATTTAATAGGAATTCCACCATGTTTAGATGACTCCCGAAGAGGTTTGTACTCTCTGTTTTTAACTGAGAGCGTTCGTTAGGTTTTCCTTTGATTTCTTCTTTTAATTTTCTTTAGATTTTTCAATTTTTTTGGTCTGGGTTTTGTACAGCGTGCACGCTGGATTGTCTGTGATTTGGTATTTTTTTGCTTCTGTTTTTTTTATCTGTGATTTGTTCTTTTTTTTGGTTTGGTTATTTTGTTCTGTTGTTTTGGTTTATTTGTCTGTGATTTTTCCTTTTCTGGTTTGTGATTCGTTCTTGTTTTGTGATTTTTTATTTTATGGTCTGTAATTTTTTATTTTAGAGGCAGGGCAGAGGCAGAGCAAATGGATGACAGAGGAAAATTTCTTCTTCTAGGTAATTTTTCTTTGCAGACTTTACTTATTATATGAATTAACAGGTTGTTTAATTTGCTGGAATGTAAAAGATTAGTGACTAATAGGTTTATTACATTGCTGGAAGCTGCAAGCCCTAGTTTATCCTTCTTTTTCGGTTTTCTATTCCGGCTGTTATACGACTATTGATGCCATCATATCTATTGTTGTAAAATGATGCCACCATATCTATTCATATTGTTTGTTGTTTATTTTTCTGTAATTTTTCTTATAGAGGAAGAGGCAGAGCAAATGGAGGACAGAGGAAGAGGTAGAGCAGATGAAGCGGCAAGTGATGAAAAGTCCTTCTAAGTAATCTTTCTTACAGACTTTACTTATTATATGAATTAACAGGTTGTTTATTTTGCTGGAACGTAAAAGTATTAGTGACACTTAGGTTTGGTTTTGTTCATTGCCTTTTCTCTATGCTCCTTGATTTTCATAGCCGGCTATGGATGCATTCATTTTTCCCCTGTAGATGCATATTTTACCCTCCATGGGACTGCCATTTATGCATGTCAATCACTGTCATCTTCTTGCTCTTTTGTTGTCCTTATACTATCCTTTACTTCTCAATTTAATGTCCTTCCCCTTCAAACCTTGCTTGCTCTGTCATTTGCCACTCCTCCATGCAAGGGAATATCTTCTTGCCCTCCCATCTTTTCTCTGATGTCTTTGATATTGGTATGAACCGTCCCTTCTGTTGTCTTTGAAATTGGTATGGACTGTACCTTCTACTGTCTTCTTAACTGCCCACCAGCAGGTAACAGATGGCTTCATGGAGTTGCCTATGATTTCTGTATTTTTATATTGTAAACCTGAGCAACTCATTAGATAATCTTGTAATGGTATGTTCTTGCAATTTCTTGGCACTGATGGTTCAATTTGAATATTATAATGAGTCACTTCTATAAAACTACCTTGTCCTAAAAACAAGAATGTCTGAAATCATAGCCCCAAATAAGGATACTGAAGTCAAAATGATAAAACCAAGCCGAGAGCACGTATGTCCTATGTAAGTCAATATGGTGCATGAGCTGCCTGCAATAGTAATTACTTTCTGGCTTCTTTGCCCTAGAGAGATCCAGCCACCTTCATAGACGGAAGATAGGACCCAATTGGGCTTGCAACAGCTTCAAGATTATAAAGAGTAGCATAGTATTTTAGACCAAAAGAGATCCCTAGAGCTATGGATGCTATATAAATATGCCAGAGAACCTGCCAGAAAAAGCTATATAACTATGCCCACCACAGCGTAGGTAACTTATATTTCAGTGAGAGGAATTCTAACAGGAATCTAGAAGCCACCCGGCTCAGAAAATTCCAGACGCTGATGAGTAAAACAAATGTGTTGATGTTGACAGTGGTGTATCCTAATGACCTCCCAGTTTGACCAATGTTGTCAATTGCTGTTAGTATTGCTCGAATCCTACAGTTTTCTGCTGAGAATAGTATTACCATATCCATGCTTGCAAATGCCTGTAGGATGGTGAAGTCATTTCGCCTTGCTTGGCCCCCTTGAATGTTTTGACAAGGCAGGATTTCCGACATTTGGGTATTTCATGGTTTTCCTTGCTGCTGCTCACCATCTCTGCAAGCTCAGCTTGTTGTTCATTGAGTTTCATATAATCTGGAGCAGGGGAACTTGAGTCTCCATTAAAAAATCTTTGCAGCTTCATATTGTCCATCTCTATCTCTGCATTAACAACAACAACAAGATATGACAAGAGAAATAGCATGACTAGAACAGAAACAATTTGGTATCCTGACTGTGGGAAATTCTCACCTTGTTCTACACCAGAGCAACATACGGTAAGATGTAAAAGCACTTGACTTCATTCTCCTCTGCAATAGCTTTGGTGGGTCAGACTATTAACATTACAAGCAGTGATACAGCAGAAGGCAGGACACCCAAAAGTAATATTAGGCCTCTTTCATCATGACCATTCATGGTATTGAGAATTTGAGTGAAGATAGCTCCACTTAACCCTAAGAAGCCCTTAGGAATTCCAAGAACACTTCCTCTATCATATAAAATACACGTCTTTTGTATGTGGCATCTCTTGGTCTGAAACTGTCATTTTCATTCTTTTAGATAAGCATAAAGGGCAGTTGTGTTCTCTGTCACTATCTCTTGCTTCACATGTCTTGACTTTATTCATTTGTAACCATGTGTGCGATCTCCTTTTATCTTTTGTGAAAATCCTCAACACTGATTGATCAATTTCTTCCTGCTCAGCGCCTTACCTATCTATCACAATCTTACAATCTTTTCAGGAATTGGTAGTGTCTACCATTTCATCACTGGATTTAAGATTTTTCAGAAATTCACAACATTGCTATTGTGTACCCATTATGAATACTTGAATTTCTTCTTCTAGGTCTTGAATCATCTAAGGATCCCTAGGCTGACACGAATTCTCAATATCCTCCATGCCTGTTCTGTTCATCGACACATGTTTTTCACAATCCACATGACTGCCTTCTTGCAAGAGTCTTCCATGGGTTGGAAAACCTCCAAGCATGCACTGGCACAGCTCAACAAAGGCTATTTCATCACCTTGACACCTTGACTGATTTGTAGTGACTATCCTAGTACAGTAATTTTTCTGTTTGCTCTTATACATCATCAGACATAAGGTAACTACATTTATTTAGAGTATACAGGGAATTTTAGTGCTCACAGACCTTTATAAAGCCTCACACTCCTTTCATGTATTGTGAAAACCTCTAACATTGTTTACAAGTTTCCTTATGAAGACACAGATGCTTAGGCTTTAAATGTTGTATACAATTTGAAAGAAATCTAATGCATTTCTTTAACAGAGACAACAAGACTTGAGGCATCCCCTCATGAGGTAAAGACCGGCTGAAGTAATGCACACAGCCTACAAATGGCATTGCCACCTGTGGCCAGTCCAAACCATACTTGTCACTGTTTGGCCCCAGTTATTTACTGTCATAAGCCTGATGCTCCTTGACAATCTTCATAGGCTATTTACTTACAGATCTGACTATCATTTACAAATCATGAAATCTCTACTTTATTATGACCTTCATAGGCTATTTACTTACAGATCTGACTATCATTTACAAATCATGAAATCTTAACTTTATTATGACCTTCATAGGCTATTTACTTACAGATCTGACTATCATTTACAAATCATGAAATCTCAACTTTATTATGATCTTCATAGGCTATTTACTTACAGATCTGACTATCATTTACACATCATGAAATCTCAACTTTATTATTACACATAATGTCAGATGGAACTTCTTGCAGAAATCTCCTGGGCTTTTGATATTTAGCTACAACTTAGTTCATCACTGTTAAAATGGAATCAAAAGGCTTGTGGATCTAATGAAGAAACCAAACAAGGATTGTGTGGACAAATGCAAAACTTGATAAACCCAACAGCACTTTGACAGCCCTTTCTCTCTACTCTACAATGTGGGAATTTCCTTTTGTATTCTACGACGTGCCCTATATATTTCTGCAAAGTGCCATATACCATCCAATTTCTGAACTGCTCTACAATGTTGTTGTTGTCTTATTCCTCACATACACTATATGATAATGCTACACATCATTTGACTATTCATGATGTTGTTTCCTACAACGTATGACAGTTGTCTTATCTTTATATTCAAGAGGCCAAATTTAGCTTGATTTTACATTTATGTTTTCATTTCTAATATGCAAGAAGGTGAATTTAGGTTCGTGACTTATTTTTTTCTTTAATTCTCTATAGTTTTTAATTCTCTGTATTGTAATGACAAGTATTTGTACGTTCTTGAATGTAGTTGAAATCATTGAAGTTGATGTGCTTGTTGAGGTTTTGGTAAGAACAATTAAAAAAGTAGATTCGGTATGTGTACAAGTGTCTCATGTTAATAGATTGTTTTAGTGTCTATTTTTTAAAAATGGAATACAAGTCTAGAATTGTGTGTCCATATATCACTTACTTCCCACTGTATTGTAATGACAAGTATTTGTACGTTCTTGAATGTAGTTGAAATCATTGAAGTTGATGTGCTTGTTGAGGTTTTCGTAAGAACAATTAAAAAAGTAGATTCGGTATGTGTACAAGTGTCTCATGTTAATAGATTGTTTTGGTGTCTATTTTTTAAAAATGGAATACAAGTCTAGAATTGTGTGTCCATATATCACTTACTTCCCACTGTACTCATTGTCTATTTTTAAAAAATGGAATACAAGTCTAGAATTGTCTTTGAACTGTTTCTACGTTTGAGAATCTTTTGGCATCCTAAAGTTATTTTTCTAGATGCATTAGTAGATTTATCTATTAGTGCATTACCTATTTTTACTGCACAAGGGAAACTCTCACAGTGTTTTCAAATACAATATTGATATGCGTTATTTTATGGTGACTGATTTATTCCTGAATTGATAATGATTTGATGCCAGGTTCACACACAATTCAAGCAGAAAATCCAAGCTCACAACCTGCAAAATTCAATCTTGCTGTGAATTATCAGCATGAGTTGCTCGTGTGAATTTAGAGCAGCAAACGATGGGTTTTGGTCAATTGTATTGATCAAGTAGTTTTGTAACATGTAAAAATACAATGTTTAATAAAAGAAGTTATTGGAAGGGGTTAAAACCCCCTTTCAAAGACCGAAAGGAATGGTTGTTGGCCATGACCATTCCTTAAGGTCGCGATTTTTTTTGACAGCTTAAAGAATGGTCAATAGGCCAAGGCCATTCTTTAAGGTATGTCACTTGGGTCTCTTGCATTTTTTTTTGGTTAGTTTAATTTTTATTTCAAAAGTTTATTTATTTTATAAATAAATTTATCAATTATCACTTGTTTAAATTTCATGATGGACAAATCACATAAATCGCCAAATAATGAAAAATTTAATATTTTGACCTCATTGTGCACAATGAGTAATTATAAATTACCCTCATAAAATGACATTTAAAACAATTGTAAACTTCCATAATGAATTTAATTCACATCACAATCATGTTCACCTCATTGCATAAAATTGATCCCAATAGACAAATCACATAAAATCACCTTGATGAAAACACCATAAATCAATTTTATAGACAAAACACAATGGAAAAATCATATGACATAAGACATCCTAATCACAATCACGTTCACCTCATTGCATAAAATTGATCCCAATAGACAAATCACATAAAATCACCTTGATGAAAACACCATAAATCAATTTTATAGACAAAACACAATGGAAAAATCATATGACATAAGACATCCTAATCACAATCACGTTCACCTCATTGCATAAAACTGATCCCAATAGACAAATCACATAAAATCACCTTGATGAAAACACCATAAATCAATTTTATAGACAAATCACAATGGAAAATCATATGACATAAGACATCCTAATGAAAAAATGAATATTTTGACCTCATCGTGCACAATGAATAATCTAAATTACCCCCATAAAACAACATTTAAAACAAATTGTAAACTAACATCACAAAATAACTTTCATTTAATTTTATAAACAAAATAAAATGAATGTGTGTCATGGTTGTCTTAGGTCCAATTAGGAGTAACCATGGTTGTCTTAGGTCCAACTAGGAGAGACCATGTTAGCTTCCACCTTCACGTGGTTGGCCTCGTTAGTAGAGAATATTTAAATAAATGTTCTTGAAGCTAAGAGAAGCTTGTTTGAAATTTAAGTTAGTTCACATAACGTGCTAATAAAAATTAAGAAAAAATTGAGTACAAAGGTCAAACTTCAAAAAATAAAAAATAAAAATTGAGTTGCATTTTCGTAGTTATTATAGTTATATATCATATAATTCAAGAATTCAAAATGAAATATTAAAGATATTTTTTTATAATAATCTTTTATTACAATAACTTTTCTTAAAAGTTATATTTAAAAGTATGTTGATATATTTTTAATAAACAAAATAAAATGTGAATGTGTTGTGCTACTAAGTGATGTCCAATTAGGAGAGGAGACCTTGTTACCTTCCACCCTCTCATTTTTTTAAAAACAACATAAACCATTACCAACACATTAACGACAAGACAAAAAGCAAATAGCAATCCAGAGAGCTATGCTAAGAAACCCAATACAATATGAGTATAGAGAGTATAGTTTAAGAACTAAGCCATACAAGGCTAATCAAAATAGGATTTTTATAATGTGGTTGGCCTCATTTGTAAAAAAATATTTGAATAAATATTCTTGACTTGCCTGAGATAATAAAAAATAAATATTAGGTCCACATGACATGCATGAGATTATAAAAAAATAAATTAATAAATTGAGTTGCATTTTCCTTGTTATTATAGAGTTATATATATCATATAACTCAAGAATTTAAAATCAAAATAAATGTAAGAGATAATTTTAAATTTTTTTATTATAATAATTTTTATTATAGTTAATTTTTGTAAGCTCATAAAAATTATTATAAAATTTGGTGCCAGTGTATTTGTTTTTAGAATAGATAAATCATTATTGTACTAATATAATTATCAAAGAAATACAAGTGTTTACAACTCATTATTGTACGTTTTCTTACAACTCATTTTACATAAGTGGATGTTTTAGAATCTTTCTCATTACTGTATTTTTTATAAATATTTTAAAGTATAAGAAATACTTTATTATAGAAGAGAAATATACATTCTTTTCTCTCTTTATTTTTTAATGAAATGGGGTCATTGGCTCAAGATCCCAATGGTATTTTTGCTAATTTGACCATAATTTAATTGTCATAATTAGCATGTTTTACTGCACTAAATAAGAGTGTGGGGCAGTTCCCTTGGGTAGAATTGTAGGTACAATCATGCCCAATTGTACTGTACAATCCATTGGCATCCTCTAAAATTTATAAAATTCA
>BSBK01005346.1:110000-377500 GCA_027943335.1 Chamaecyparis obtusa
CTATGTCCTTATGTGATTGCTTTTGGTTTCAAATATGACATACTTAATGTATATATATGCTTAAATGTTTTTTTTTCCTAACATTATGGTTGCAGGAAATATGCCTCTTGTGACTAGAGCCCGTGGTAGAGGTAGAGGTAGAGGTAGAGTGGTCACACCCTCTTTCTCAGTTGATCAGGATAGTGCTCAGAGCCATAGTAGAAATTAGGGTGATAGCCACCAGGATGGCACAGAGGAATTAGACACCAGAAAGATTTTACAGGCCATTCTTGAGAGGTTACCACCTATGCAGAATAGAGGTAATCAGGGAGATCAGGCTAGAGAGAGGGAAAGGACTCCCCTTAGATAGGTTGTACCAGTAGAGTATGATGCCGCTATGGCAAGTCAGATGAAGGACCTGTTTAGAATGCCAAAACTTCCATTTGATGGCATAGGTACCAGGTTTGAGGCGGACACATGGCTCATTGGTTTAGATAGGTACTTCTCCATGTACCCATTTGCTAGCAATGTAAAAGCTAGATATGCTATCATGCAATTGGCAGATTCAGCATCATCATGGTGGAGGACAGAAGAGAGTAAATTGGGAATCACCATAGATACAGTTACATGGGAGTTGTTCCTTGAGAGCTTTAGAGATCGGTTTTTATCAGACCAGTGGAGACAGGACCGTGCGGATGTGTATCATTACCTGAGACAGAGGAATATGACCGTACAAGAGTATGAGCGGAAGTTCTTTGAGCTGAAACAGTATGCTGGTTATAGTAGTGAATCACCCCTCATGATTCAGCATTTTATTAGGGGGCTTAATGCCCATATTGGAGGGGAAGTGAAGGTCTTAGAACCCAAGACCCTTAGAGAAGAAGTAACAAAAGCTATCCTCACTGAGAAGAAATTTCAAGGCAAGCATGGTGGGTAGACAAGTGGTGGTGGCACATCAGATTTCAGGGGTAAACAGTCACAAGGTAACACCAATTTCAAGAAGCCATCACACTTCTCCAAAGGCAATCAAAATCAAAGTCAGCAGAGTTCAAAACCTCGTGATCAGAGTGGTACAACTTCCAACTCCAGAAAGTTTCGTAATAGCCAGCGCTTCAAGCGCAACCAGTCTTCTCAGCCCACACAGTCAGTGCAGAGCTCACATCCGGGCAGTAGTAGAGGCAGTTTCCATCAGTCCAGTGCACCTTCAGCAGGAAGGGGTTATGGTAGAGGCACAGGTTGTTTCACATGTGGACAGTTTGGGCACATTGCAGTCAATTGCCCGCAGCGTGGTTCACAGTATTCAGGGCAGAGACCCGCACCATCTGAGCCTACGATTGGGGATTCAGGTAGATCTCACAGAGTGTTTGCAGCAGTAGACCACCGTCAGGCAGAGCACCAGGGCACAGTTATTGAGTCATCAGGTGCTATCCGAGGTATTGATGTTTCTATATTATTTGATTCTGGATCTACGGATTCTTTTATATCTCCATTTGTAGTAGAGAGATGTGGACTAGTGGCAGTAAAGCAAGACATAGGTTGGCAAGTGGAGCTAGCTTCAAGGGCAAAGGTGAACACAAACACCTTAATCCGGCAATGCTGGATAGATTTGGGTAGCATTAGCACTCCAGTTGATCTTCACATAATTCCATTGGGGTCATATGATGTTGTATTAGGCATGGATTGGTTGGAATCCCATGGAGCTACTATTGATTGTAGGTAGAAGATCATTAAATGTAGGGATGATCGGGGTAAAAAATTTGAGATTAGAGGCATTCAGCATCCTGTTTCTCTTCGTATGATTTCTGCCATGCAGTTGAAGCGAAGTATGAGAAAGGGATGCCAAGTGTTTGCAGCGTCTTTGAGGGAGTTTGAGGATGAGGATGTTGAGAAGAAGTCCCTTGATCACCCTGTGCTACAGGAATTCATTGATGTCTTTCCAGATGAGATCCCGGGTATGCCACCAAAGCGGAATATCGATTTTTGTATTGATCTTATTCCAGGAGCAGAGCCTATATCTAGAGCTCCATATAGGATGACTACGCAAGAGCTGAGTGAGCTAAAGCTGCAATTGGAAGAATTGTTGGCTAAGGGATGTATCAGGCCTAGTGTTTCACCTTGGGGAGCACCAGTCCTCTTTTTCAAAAAGAAGGACGGTTCATTACGACTGTGCATTGATTACAGACAGTTGAACAAAGTTACAGTCAAGAATAGGTATCCTTTGCCACGGATTGATGATCTCTTTGACCAGGTGAAAGGTGCTAGGGTGTTCTCTAAAATAGACCTCAAGTCAGGTTATCATCAGTTGCGCATTAGAGAGGAGGACATCCACTAGACAGCTTTCCGGACACGCTATGGTCACTATGAGTTCACAGTGGTACCATTTGGCTTGACGAATGCTCCATCTGTATTCATGAGTTTGATGAATGGGGTATTCCAGAGGTATCTTGATCACTTCGTTGTTGTCTTCTTGGATGATATTTTGGTTTATTCTAAATCCATGAAGGAACACGAAGGGCACCTTCGGTTGGTATTGCAATGCCTTAGAGAGAATCAATTGTATGCTAATCCAACTAAGTGTGAGTTCTTCAAGACAGAGATTCAGTACTTGGGTCACGTGATCTCAGGTGATGGTATTTCAGTGGATCCCGCAAAGATCCAGGCGATAGTTGATTGGCCAGCACCTACAAATGTGCCAGAGGTTCGCAGTTTTATGGGTTTGGCAGGATATTATCGTAAGTTCGTAGAGAACTTCTCTAGAGTTGCTTATCCCATCACCTCATTGCAGAGAAAGGGCAAGAAGTTCATTTGGTCTGAGAAGTGTGAAGAGGCATTCAGAACCCTCAAGCATAAGTTGACTAGTGCACCTATTCTTTCAGTACCTGATCCCACAGGTGATTTTGTGGTTTGTACAGATGCTTCATTGGAGGGTATTGGAGCAGTCCTCATGCAAGGAGGACGGGTGATTGCTTATGAGTCTCGCAAACTCAAGGATCATGAGTTGAACTATCCCACGCATGATCTTGAGCTAGCAGTGGTAGTCCATGCTTTGGTCCGATGGAGACACTTTTTATTGGGACACCGATTTGAGCTTCATACTGATCATCGCAGTCTACAGTACATTTTCACTCAGCCTAATCTGAATGCTAGACAGAGGAGATGGATGGAGTTCCTTTGTGAGTACAATTTTGAGGTCAAGTTTATCCAGGGGAAAGAGAATGTGGTAGCTGATGCTCTGAGTAGGAAGAGGCGAGTTGCAGCTGTGACTACACTTGGTGTTGACTTGAGGAGTAGGATCTTGCAGGCACTTCCTCGAGATACTTTTTATCAGGAGGTGAAGGCAGAGATTGAGTCTGGGAGACCTCTAGTAGGCAGATTTGAGGGGTATGTGTTGGAGTCTGATGGTTTGTTGCGTCATGTGAGCCAGATGTATGTACCACCATTGGATGATCTTCGTTCATTGATCTTATCTGAGGCTCATTGTGCACCTTACTCGGCACATCCTGGTGTCAAGAAGTTGCATGCAGATCTTCGACAGCTATATCATTGGTCAGGAATGAAGAGGGATATTGCTGATTTTGTTGCTAGGTGCTTAGAGTGTCAGAGGGTTAAGGTAGAACATCAGCATCCAGCAGGACTGTTACAGTCACACAGTATTCCCTCGTGGAAATGGGATGTTATATCGATGGATTTTATTGTGGGTTTGCCTTTGACACCCCGTAGACATGATGCTATCATGGTCACTGTTGATCAGTTGACTAAAGTAGCTCATTTTTCTCCCATGAGATCCTCCTACACAGCTTCATCAGTAGCTAGAGTCTTTATGTAGGACATAGTGAGATTGCACGGTATTCCTCGAAAGATTATTTCTGATAGGGATCCAGTATTTACTTCTGCATTTTGGACTTCTTTGCAGCATGATTTGGGTGCTCAGTTGAACTTTAGCACAGCCTATCACCCTCAGACAGATGGGCAGACAGAGCGTGTGAATCAGGTCCTAGAGGATATGTTGAGGATGTATGTCATGGACAGGCAGACACATTGGGAGGATTATCTATACCTGGTGGAGTTTGTATATAATAATGGATACCACAGTTCCATTGGCATGTCACCATTTCAGGCATTGTATGGACGTCCTTGTCGTACACCTCTTAGTTGGGATAGGTTAGATGACAGGATTCTTTTGGGACCAGAGATGCTTCGTGATTTGGAGCAACAGGTGGAGTGTATTCGAGAGCATTTGATTACTGCACAGGATAGACAGAAGAAATATGCAGATGCTCATAGGTCAGACATTCAGTTTTCAGTTGGAGATAAGGTGTTCTTGAGAGTGCGTCCAAGGAAGAGTCCAATCCGTTATGGAAAGGGTTCTAAATTGGTGCCTCGATTTGTTGGACCATTTGAGATTTTGGAGAGGATAGGTCCAGTTGCTTACCGTCTTGCATTGCCACCTAGCCTATCTCGCATACATGATGTATTCCATGTTTCTGTTCTTAGGAAATATATTCCAGATGTGACACATGTCCTTGATTGGAACACATTACAGGTCGAGGACGAGCAGTTGGCTCTGGAGCCCGTGCACATTCTGGAGCTTCGGGATATCACACTCAGAGGCCGTATTATTCCTTAGGCCAGGGTCCAATGGGATCCAAATGATGAGACCACAGCTACTTGGGAGGATGCATCTCGATTGCAAGATGCCTATCCTTATCTGTTTGCAGGCTTCCAGGAGTAAGCCTAGTCCTAGGGGGGGAGGATGTAGTACCCCTCGCATCTTACTTTTGCTGATACTATGTTTAGTTTGACACCGTTTTATCTTGGTTGATTAGATCAGACATATATCACATGTTATATTTATATTTTGGTGTGTGATTAAACAATTATAGTTTGGATGTTAATTGTCATGTTTGAACCTGAAACAAAACTTTACGTGATGGTTAAATCTAGTAATGATGGATTTTATATGATGTTTCAAATGCATGTATAAATTGAAGTAATTAGATGATGATTATATTTGGTACTTACCCCATACCCGCATGTGTATGGTATCATGTTTGTTATCATATATGTTTTCTTTTTTGTTGACATGCATGTATGGTAGAGGAGGAGGCGTAGTTACCTGCATTTAGTCAGGTCCACACGTCCTAGCCATCCCTACCATTGTCTGATAGTATGTTATATATGCACATGTACATGCAATGGTTCTTATGCAGGTTGCAGGTATCGGGCATCGACTTCCCTGGCTTGACAGGATGAGTGTGCCCTCATTATGTCTCAATGGCGGAGAAGGGGAGTTAGCACCTAGGCCAATTCCCTAACCTAACCTAACCATCCTAAAACCACGGATGGGACCTTACTTGACTTACCTGAATTGAATTCATTCTGGTAGAATGAATCCGATATATGTTTTCCCGGTTGAGCATGATATTGTCTTAGGTGTTGTTCCATGTCAGTGTCGCATTTTGACCTTGTGGATCTCATGTCTGATCTCTGATAGTTATTGAAATTATGTTGACACATTGGTAAATATTATGTTATTAGTATGTTATGACATAATCAGATACATATGCTTACACTATGTCCCTTATGGTTATACTATTATTAATTGTAAATACGTTAATTGTATATATATATATGATTATATATAAACACAGCTTACTATATAATATTGAGATATTGAGTGATATAACTTAAACCAAATGATAAATTGAAAATAAAAAGAAATGAAATTCAAGAAGAAGAAATAAAAAGAAAAAGAAATTCTACAATTTTAAATTGTCTCATTTCAGGTAGTTGACTTGAATAGTAGGGGGAAATAATAAAATATTTCTTCCCTACTTTCCAAGCCAATTTAGAGGCAAGAGAGAGAGACTTGTCACCACTTTTTGATATGCAATTTTTGGAGAAGAAAATAGAGGAAGAAGAGAAGGCTTGGAGAAGGAGAAGAGAGCAAGAAGAGGAGGATTGAGTTTGTGGAGTACATTGGGATCACAGTTGAGAGGCTGGCTTCATCAACCTGCTTTGAGAATCAGGTAGGTTTCGAATTCCCTTAGTATGTTTCCATGTTAGTTTTAAAATTTCCATTAATGAGAGAGCATATTTACCTTCTCTAAATGTGGAGTGAGAAAACAAAACAATGAGAATTTTAGTTTACATTTGTGAGATTACATTGTTTCAAACTTATAAACCCTCTCAATTCAACCATAGATGAAACCAAATTGAAAAGCAAGAGAGCTTGATGCTTCATAATCTCAATGAAAATCATTGTATTTAGATCCATTTACTTGCCATTTATTCATTAAATTGATTATATATATATATATATATATATATATATATATATATATATATCATTCTAAAAATTAAGAACCCAATATTGTTTTAGAAACCAATTTGGAGACCATACTTCATTACTTGGATGACAAAATCAACTAAGCCCTTAAGAAAGAGCAAGCACAAAAAAAAAAAAAACACTAAGTCTTGAAACCAACATACATATTTCCAGCTTGCTGGAAAATGTATGAGGAAAGGAAATTTCCTTTCATTCAAAAAACACAGTCAATATTATAATAATATTTCTATCAACTAGTATTTTATAAATTGATTAAATGTATATTCAACTCTCAAATAAACAAATGCTTATTTCAACTCTAAAATAAATAACTTGTAAAATCAATTCAATGCATTTCTCATCAAAAAATCTGGGTGGGACCCACTTTATTTTGAGGACAAATCAATATTTAAGAACTTATTTAATATGCATATATTTTAATTTGTTTGATAGGGCCTAGCCCTTTCCTCCTTGCCACTTGGCATTCTCCCCCTCTTCCCCTCACCTACCATGTACACATTACCCTATTTCACATCTTATCCACTTGCATTGGGTTCAACACCCAATGCTGGGTGCCTATCCCACTTGTATTTGCATTAAACACTTGTCTTTCACTTGTCTTGGGCTCATAACCCAATGTGGGCGCCCAGCCCACTTGTATGGGCAACTTACACCTATTTCCCATGTGCATTGGACACAAACACCTAGGTGGGTGCCACTTCTACTTGGGGGATGCAATTAACATTTGTTTTCATTGCCTTGGGATTTAAACTTCAACACCTGCGCCTCCTTTTTGCATGTGATGGGTACTGACTTGTCCTACACTCCACTTTCATTGGTGGAAGGCTCTTCTCCCTATGCTGGCGCCCCTAGCCATTTGTGGAATGCTTGGACTTGGGTCAAAGTCCTTTTTACCTCCCATTTAATGTGTTTTGTAGTCCTCTTTGGCAAGGTGGCGTGGGTCCTTGGGACTAGCTTAAATAAATGATTTTTATTGTTCACTTTCTTTAGCCCACTTGCCTTTAGGGAACACATGGCATTTGCTCCTTGGATTAGGTGGATGACATGTTTGATAGGTCTTAGGGATAATAAGTATAGGTCTATTGAGCTTAGAGTAGGTAATTAGATTGTCTTAAGCTAGTCTAGATGTAATAAGTGCTCAATTAATAGGAGGGCTTTAATTTAATAATTGATTGTTATTATTATTGAATAAGGTAATTTTTAATTGTATACGAATTATTATAATCAAACACTTGTTAGTAGTATTATTGAATCCATTGAACTATCATTTAGTCTTAATTAAGGGGATTTATCTATAAGCACAACTATGCAACCTTTTTGTGTAATTAATATTTTGATTAATTTTGATAATAATATAACTATCTGGTGGTCTATAACCTTAGACATTGCTTTGTCATCTATGATTAATTAACGAGGACATTATTCAATAAATGCCTTTGAGATATTCTTCACATGATAGAAAACCTTATGGATAATAATAACGTTTTCATTAATTTCAAACTGTTATAGGCTTTAGTGAAGGTTAACAATATGATCATTTCTATTGAAAGCGTGGATATTCTGATTGGTGTGATTAATTGGTATGAGCAAACTACATGTTAACATGACTCTTACTTTCTTGCTTATCTGCGACATGTTAATTACTTGTGTGAGATGTTCTCTTTGCGTATACTGTTTGTACATGTAAAGTACACTATGGATATAGTTGATTTACATACGGGATTAGATAACCGAATAGGGGGGTAAAATCCAGAGGTCGGGTACTTGTTGTGGTTATCAGTTATCTGTTTGTTGATTGTATTTATGGTGCAATGTGGATTCTATCTTCATTTGCTTGTTTTGGATTAGGGTCAATGTGAGACCTTGATGGGGTGGTCAAACCGATCCCTGTTAGTATCTTCCTCCTGGTGGATTAAAATTTGAATTAGTGGCCAAGTGGATTTATGTTTGAAATGGGATTATGTTTAATTTGTTTGATTGATTATTGGAACTTAATATGTTATAAGTGGCCACAAACCAGGATGGGTATTGTTGTGAAACTAGGGTAGGTTATCTAGATGTGGTGTAGGGGGGGTGGCTTGCAATGGATCGCCAAGGCCCGCAAGTGGCTGACGGATCATCCATTGTCAAGTTTCTTAATCCCAGTGATAACATTATAAAAATTGATCTAGTTAGGAGAACATTAAAAAGATAATTTGTGAGATACCTCGCTCATGCCTTGAGTGCTAGTTAAGACTAAGGATGGATGCGGGAAGATGCTAGATGCATCATCGATATACTTGTCTTCTTGAGAGATATCGGTGCCACGTATGATCGCTTGAGTGTCGTCGGTTCAGTGAGGAACCTTCAGGACTAAACTCAAGGGTGGATCTACGTGATGACACCTCCCTACTCACATTGTAGATAACCTACGTAGGTCAGTGCCTCTGGTAACCTGTAAACCCTCTTGTTCTAGAGATATCTTCTTAGGTGACACTTGTGGATTGGTCCTTAGTGTGTGTGTGGGCCTGGTGTTATCTCCCTAGCACGGTGGGGTGGACCTCTGGGTTCCACATGGTCGGGAGGTAGTGTACTTCTCCATTGAGACTGTTGCGGATTACCCTTCGCCACTTGATTGTACACTTGGATCAGTCTATCTCTTTTGTTGCAGATTTATGTACCCAGTTGTTAGAAGATATTATCTTGTACTTGTAAGAGGTTTCATTTGATTAGTAATGATCCCTACGTGGATCCATGATGTATTTTGATACTTGTAATTGTATTAAATATCACCGCATACCCTACGACATGTGTAGCGGATGTAGGTGATCATGTGTTGTAATGTAATATTGATTTAAGTGATGTATTTAATTCTACTATGTACTTAAAATTTCTTTAACATTCGATCATGTTAGCGTAGTGTTAGTTAGGCAACGTAATTCTACGTCAGGGACCCTTGGGAACAAAACATATGAAGTGTTCATTTAAACTGATGTTTGTAGAACAATGTGATGCTTTATTCAATGTGCTTGTTAACATTAGTAAACAAAAAAAAAATGTTGCATAACTTAGTATAATTTTAGTGTAATTCTCTTGGGTCTCCTGGCGGGGCGTTACACTCTCTCTCTCTCTCTCTCTCTCTCTCTCTCTCTCTCTCTCTCTCTTACTCTCTCCCCTTCCCTTCTCTCTCTTTCTCCTACTCTCTCTCTCTTTCTCTTAGGTATAATATTGAACATATAATATAAATATTTAATAAGTTAATATTATACTATTATATAATAGACAAATAAATAAGAATAATATAATACATACTAATATAAAAATTTATATTATAATACTAATACTATGCTATTATTATTTAATATTAATATTAAAAATAATAATTTGTAATATATAACTTAAAATTGAAAAAAATACTCATCTCAATTAATATTAACATAAAAAAAATACAATTTATTATGTAACTTGAATTTGAAAAAACTACTCCAAATGAAATTTTGAATTAGGCGGGAAGTTTCAGATATCCAAAATTTTCGGATATTTGATTTTATCGGATATCCGATTAGGCTTGGTATTTGCCTTGGGCAATGCCAAACATGAATGGTCAATCCATTAGGCATGTTTAGCAAATTGTTTTTGATATCGAGACTTTGACCATGTAGTTGACGACTATTTTTTCACTCGAAATTGATGAAACAAAAAGGGTTTCTTAAAGACATTATCAACTTTCCATCAATATAATTTCTATCAAATTTTGAGTTCAGTAAGCAATTATTACTTATTTTTCAATTGAGTTATCTTTAAAGTCGTAATTGACACACTGATTGAAAAACAACTATAACTTTCAAACCGTTTAACCTTTTTGAAATCCAAAACATGTGTCACATTCTATGCTTCGACTACTATAAGAAATTTTTTTTTGAATTTTGTAAAGTTTAGAATTAGTTAAGGTGGTCAAACATGAGAGTTTTTTATTCTGAAAAAGTTGTAGCAGAAAATTCATAATTAATTATTTATTTAGCAAAAAATTACAAAAAAAATGTGTCACATCCGAGCATGAGTCTACTACTTATATTTAGAATCTTGGGAAAATATACCATCATTTGATTGTGATTAAGGTGGTCAGACATACACGTTCTTTTTATCTTTTCCCTGAATTTTTCGTACTACTGCATTGAAATCTAAAATTTTGAACTTGATTGATTGATTTTTTTTCAAACAAGGGCTAGTAGTTTAGAAACTACATTCAATTTCTTACAAATTCTATTCTTACAACTTTTTCACATAAGGTTCATAAGATGTTTAAGTTTTTACGTCAAGTTGACTAACCCTGATTTTCTGATTTTTCATTGCCACTTAAGTCCATAGTTTGGTATACCATGATCCTGCACATACCCTCGTAAACACTGAGTGGGTGTTATGATGTATTTACAAGATCAATGAAATATCAAAGGTTAATTTGTAAACGTCCCCATAATATATATTTTGTATATCTCTCTTGTATTTAAGGTTGGCACCTCACTATCTTAGATGCTACTTATTATTTATTTAAAATCAAATAGATCACATAATGAAACAATAGAAATTATCCTTGACATGAAGACTAGCCTTGCTTCTCTCCTACTCTAGCCCCTAATGCCTCTACTTTTGTCCTTATGCTTGATGCCCCAACTTGTGTTCTAGATCTTGCTAACTTAGCTAAAGAAGGTGATATATGAGAGACCTAAGCATATTTATTTGCACAAATTTCAACTATGATACATAAAACAATGTGTAGAAAAGGAGGCTCCATTAATCTCAATTGATCCACTTTGTTCATCAATATAATGTGGTGGTGCTAGATAATAAGTTTATGTAATCAAATGCTAAATAAAATCATGCATGATAAAGAGGATCTAATGTTTTACAACTGCAACAATATCTTGGAGCTAAATTTCAAGTAGATGATGGATAGGAGGAGGGTCCAACAAATGGGCATTTCACTTATCACACTACCATAGGTTTGTCTTGAAGGATTTCTCAACCAACTTTCTAAAAAGAACCAAAATAAAAATGGTTCACATGGTGACCTGATATAGATTCTACATACACTTTACAAAGGAAATATAAAGGTACATGAATATTGTGGTTGGGTGGTTTATCAAATGAAATTCAACAATGATTCTCAAAATTATTATTAAATCCCTAATGTATACACCATCTAAGGATGCTTATCTAACTTTGGAGACTCTGCCTCTACAATAACGAGGACTCATCAATCTAAGTTTGGAGACCCTTTAGAATATAAAATATGAAGGTATTTTTGTGGATTAACACATACACTATGATTGGATATTGGAGATATTCCTATAAAAACCACACTTTTTCTTGGTAAGAAAATGTGGAAATTTCTATCTATAGACAACTTTATCAATGATTAACTTATATGCAATCAAGTCCTTCAATATTAAATAGCTTGTTAGTTCCATTGTGGGTATCTTTGACATTGCAAGTACATAAAAAATGAGGGCATAAAAGAAGTACTTGCTTAATTCAATGAGAACTTTTTTATTAATTGTTACTAATTGCGGTATTCATAGAGAAATAATTAGTAACTCATTTGATATAAAAAATGATCACATGTCATTCTAAGACAATCACATATTTAAATACCATCATGACACTCAAGATTGATATGTATTGAGGCAAGAGATAACATATGATCAAGAGTCTTTTTGAAGTATGATGGTAGAGGTGCCACATCATTCACTTTCTAGTTAGACTATAATAGTAAAGTAACTAGTAATTTTAATAAATAATTATTGGCAAAAAATAAAATGCTTGAAATAAAATAGGTTGTACATGTAAATCAATAATATATACTAGTTAAGAGAAATTTAGCATATACCACTAATGATACTTCTTGCATTGACTGAGAAAGACTTATCATGGATGAACAAGCTAAGAATTTCTTTATGAATAATGATAATAATATAATATTGTATGCATATATACTCATAATAACTTTTAAATTAACATCAAAATCACTTTAATCAATTATAAGTTGTCTAAGATATCAATTAAATAAAAGAAATAATTTAATTGCATTGACTTTGTGTTGTCATTTTTTGATGCATAATGATGGACCCTTAGAACGACCACAAGTCCTACTAAAGAACATTAACAAAGGTGACAGATCATTCATGTTTTGAATATACTTGATAAAAGAAAAATAGCATCAAGATATAAATGAATATACAATCACTCAAAAAAAATGAAATGAATATAATTAAAACAAGGTTAGATACGTAGAAAAATGCATACCATCAAGTTTAGGCCAAATTGAATGGTAGAAAGAGTGTCATGATGAAATTTTAAAAGATCCTCCTATATCATTAATTATTATCCTACTTAGATAAATTAGCACTAAAAATTCTCCTTAAAAGAAAGACGAGCCTTGCTTCTACTCTAATCTACCCTATTTTTTGTCTTATACATAATGCCTCAACTTGTACTTATATTACTAACTCACATTTGAATAGCAAGTACTCTTCTTACTCATCTTACACTTGTTATACTATAATGGCCAAACTAACCACTTTCCCAAAATCACTAGTTAATCTTGATTGAAATGTAAGTTTACCTCCAAATCAAGAAAGTATGACCATAGTAAGCATGTATATTTCGTATAACTAAAAATATGGCTAATAGAAAGGCACCCGAGATTTGGACTTCCATTTGAAATTTAAAAATTTGAACGTTGATATGACCGTTGAGAAGTGAAAAAAAGCCTAAATTTCTGCAATATGAGAAACTTCCTATTTAATAAATCTCTCGAAGAGCTTTGCACTTGGACATATTTAACTGTTAGGTTTTCCTTTGATTTCTTCTTTTAATTTTCTTTAGATTTTTCAATTTTTTTGGTCTGGGTTTTGTACAGCGTGCACGCTGGATTGTCTGTGATTTGGTATTTTTTTTCTTCTGTTTTTCTGATCTATTCATTTGTAATTTATTTTTTGGTTTGTTCATCTGTGATTCGTTCTTTTTTGGTTTGTTTATTTTGTTCTGTTGTTTTGGTTTATTTTGTTCTGTTGTTTTGGTTTATTTGTCTGTGATTTTTTCTTTTTTGGTTTGTGATTCGTTCTTGTTTTGTGATTTTTTATTTTATGGTCTGTGATTTGTTATTTTTTTGGTAGAGGCAGAGGAAGAGGCAGAGCAGATGAAAAGACAAGCTATGAAAATTTCTTCTTGCAGACTTTACTTATTATATGAATTAACACGTTGTTTATTTTGCTGGAATGTAAAAGTATTAGTGACTAATAGGTTTATTACATTGAGAAAGATAATAAGAAAAAGGTGCTCTGCCCTCGAATCTGTAAACCATAGTTTAACTTTCTTTTTCAGTTTTCCATTCCAGTTGTTCCTTACATATCATTAAGCCATCAAACGACTATTCATATCTTTTGCTGTACAATGATGCCATCAAACGACCATTCCAGTTGTTCCTTACATATCATTAAGCCATCAAACGACTATTCATATCTTCTGCTGTACAATGATGCCATCACATCTATTGCTGTAAAATGATGCCATCAAATCTTTTCATATTGTTTGTTGTTTATTTTTCTGTAATTTTTCTTGCAGAGGAAGAGGCAGAGAAAACGGAGGACAGAGGAACAGGCAGAGCAGATGAAGCGGCAATTGATGAAGGTAGTCTTTCTTACAGACTTTACTTATTATATGAATTAACAGGTTGTTTGTTTGGTTTTGTTCATTGCCTTTTTTCTATGCTCCTTGATTTTCATAGCCGGCTATGAATGCATTCATTTTTTCCCTGTAGATGCATATTTTACCCTCCAGGGGACTGCCATTTGTGCATGTCAATCACTGTCATCTTCTTTCTCTTTTGTTGTCCTTATACTATCCTTTACTCCTCAATTTAATGTCCTTTCCCTTCAAACCTTGCTTGCTCTGTCAGTTGCCACTCCTCCATGCAAGGGAATACCTTCTTGCCCTCCCATCTTTTCTCTGATGTCTTTGAAATTGGTATGGACTGTCCCTTCTACTGTCTTCTTAACTACCCATCAGCTTGTAACAGATGGCTTCATGGAGATGCCTATGATTTCTGTATTTTTATATTGTAAACCTGAGCAACTCATTAGATAATCTTGCAATGGTATGCTCTTGCAGGACATTTTCTTGCCACTGATGGTTCAATTCGAAAATTATAATGAGTCACTTACATAAAACTACCTTGTCCTAAAAACAAGAATGTCTGAAATCATAGCCCCAAATAAGGATACTGAAGTCAAAATGATAAAACCAAGCCGAGAGCACGTATGTCCTATGCAAGTCAATATGGTGCATGAGCTGCCTGCAATAGTAATTACTTTTTGGCTTCGTTGTCCTAGAGAGATCCAGCCACCTTCATAGACAGAAGATAGGACCCAACTGGGCTTGCAACAGCTTCAAGATTATAAAGAGTAGCATAGTATTTTAGACCAAAAGTGAACCCTATATAGCTATGGATGCTATATAAATATGCCAGAGAACCTGGCAGAGAAAAAGCTATATAACTATGCCCAACACAGCCTAGGAAACTTATATTTCAGTGAGAGGAATTCTAACAGGAATCTAGAAGCCACCCGGCTCAGAAAATTCCAGATGCTGATGAGTAAAACAAATGTGCTGATGTTGACAGTGGTGTATCCCAATGACCTCCCAGTTTGATCCATGTTGTCAATTGCTGTTAGTATTGCTCGAATCCTACAGTTTTCTCCTGAGAATAGTATTATCATATCCATGCTTGCAAATGCCTGTAGGATGGTGAAGTCATTTTCCCTTGCTTGGCCCCCTTGAATGTTTTGACAAGGCAGGATTTCCGACATTTGGGTATTTCATGGTTTTCCTTGCTACTGCTCACCATGTCTGCAAGCTCAGCTTGTTGTTCATTGAGTTTCATATAATTTGGAGCAGGGGAACTTGAGTCTCCATTAAAAAATCTTTGCAGCTTCATATTGTCCATCTCTGCATTAACAACAACAGCAAGATTTGACAAGAGAAATAGCATGACTAGAACAGAAACAACTTGGTATCCTGACTGTGGGAAATTCTCACCTTGTTCTACACCACAATCATAAGCATTGAAAACCTTGCCAGGACCAGAGCAAGATATGGTAAGATGTAAAAGCACTTGACTTCATTCTCCTCTGCAATAGCTTTGGTGGGTCAGACTGTTAACATTACCAGCAGTGATACAGCAGCAGGCAGGACACCCAAAAGTAATATTATAGGCCTCTTTCATCATGACCATTCATGGTATTGAAAATTTGAGTGAAGATGGCTCCACTTAACCCTAAGAAGCCCTTAGGAATTCCAAGAACACTTCCTCTATCATATAAACTACATGTCTTTTGTATGTGGCATCTCTTGGTCTGAAACTGTCATTTGCATTCTTTTAGATAAGCATAAAGGGTAGTTGTGTTCTCTATCACTATCTCTTGCTTCACATATCTTGACTTTATTCATTTGTAACCATGTGTGCGATCTCCTTTTATCTTTTGTGAAAATCCTCAACACCGTTTGATCAATTTCTTCTTGCTCAGCGCCTCACCTATCTATCACAATCTTACAATCTTATCAGGAATTAGTAGTGTCCACCATTTCATCACTGGGTTTAAGATTTTTCAGACATTCACAACATTGCTATTGTGTACCCATTATGAATACTTTAATTTCTTCTTCTAGGACTTGAATCATCTGAGGATCGCTAGGCTGACATGAATTCTGAATATCCTTCATCCCTGTTCTGTTCATCGACACATGTTTTTCACAATCCACATGACTGCCTTCTTGCAAGAGTCTTCCATGGGTTGGAAAACCTCCAAGCATGGACTAGCAGAGCTCAACGAAGGCTATTTCATCATCTTGACACCTTGACTGATTTGTAGTAACTATTCTAGTACAGTCATTTTTCTGTTTCCCTCTTATACATCATTAGACATAAGGTAACTACATTTATTTAGAGTATACAGGGAATTTTAGTGCTCACAGACCTTTATAAAGCCTCACACTTCCTTTCATGTATTGTGAAAACCTCTAAAATTGTTTACAAGTTTCCTTATGAAGACACAGATGCTTAGGCTTTAAATGTTGTATACAATTTGAAAGAAATCTAATGCATTTCTTTAACAGAGACAACAAGACTTGAGGCATCCCCTCATGAGGTAAAGACCGGCTGAAGTAATGCACACAGCCTACAAATGGCATTGCCACCTGTGGCCAGTCCAAACCATACTTGTCACTGTTTGGCCCCAGTTATTTACTGTCATAAGCCTGATGCTCCTTGACAATCTTCATAGGCTATTTACTTACAGATCTGACTATCATTTACAAATCATGAAATCTCAACTTTATTATGATCTTCATAGGCTATTTACTTACAGATCTGACTATCATTTACACATCATGAAATCTCAACTTTATTATTACACATAATGTCAGATGGAACTTCTTACAGAAATCTCCTGGGCTTTTGATATTTAGCTACAACTTAGTTCATCACTGTTCAAAATGGAATCAAAAGGCTTGTGGATCTAATGAAGAAACCAAACAAGGATTGTGTGGACAAATGCAAAACTTGATAAACCCAACAGCACTTTGACAGCCCTTTCTCTCTACTCTACAATGTGGGAATTTCCTTTTGTATTCTACGACGTGCCCTATATATTTCTGCAAAGTGCCATATATTTCTGCAACGTGGGTAAAAGCGGTCATGAATCTCCAGGAAACTCTCTTCTTGAATGCAAGGACCCATATATCCTCTTTATTGTCTTTCAATGTTGTTTGTATGCTCTGCAATCTGCCTTATTTCTTCTCTTGCATCTTTCAACGTGTTCTGTATGCTTTTCTTACAAGCTTTGACTCCTCCAAATTGATGGACTTGAAATTCCTTCTGGCTAGACTTAACCTTTGAAAACCTATTGCAACACTATTTTGTCCAACAGTGTCAAATTTTATCCAATTTTAGGCTTAATTTGGTACACACAAGTGCAACATTTTAATAACTCCAACCAGATGACTCTGAACACCCTTGTAGTGTAAAGATTTTGAGGCTGTGCAATGAAAGAGGAGTAAAACCACAATATGATTGTCAGCCAGAAACCATAAATCATGGAATGACTTGGTAAAACATGTTCAAAACATTTGCATTTCTTATTCTAATCAATATTCTCCCTCACGCTTGAACTATTTTTACCAACACACTGTTTTCTCTCAGTGAAAAATGAGGAAATCAAAGAATACTGCTAATAAGCGCCATGTCAAAGAATACTTACCCATGGAGCAGGGCAGCCTAGTACCATGACACACAATCCTGGAATTAGGTTGTGAAAAAATGCACTTTGAACAGTACTGACACAATCCTGAGATTAGGTGGTGACAAAAATGCACTTTTAACTGGGCCAATTTTACAGTGTTCAGAAACCTTTTCTAACATTCTAAAATTGAAGAAATGATGGAGATGTTTGAAGTCTTGCAAAAAATCCTTAAGTCTCGACTTGCTAACATTTTGAAAATTAAATATATATTCTCCCTACATGTATGTAATTTTGTGTCTATGATGGGATCTTATTGTGGCCTGTTTAAGGTATTGTGGAATTTTTCTGCTGAATTCGGTTGCAGAACGTAGATGTTAGTGTCTTTTATGAAGTGATAATCCCCATAGTGCCTATTTTGTGTATAGTTTAGGCATTTTAGTGTCTTTTGTGAAGTGATAATCCCCATATTGCATTTTTGTATAGTGTGTCTCTGATATTTGTTAATTAATGAAGATGATATTAAATTACCATTTTTAGAAATGAGTATATGGAAGGTTTTGGTGATGACTAATTTGATGGCTCTACTCTGAGCATTTTGATTGCTCTGTTAACATCCCATCATTTTGTTTGATCTTCCTCCATTCCCATCGCTGTCAACCCTCTTTTAATAGACTTGACTCAGATTTACAAGAAAACACTTTGTCAATGACTATTTTGACTAAGGGGTAAAATAGGCCAACCGTAAAGAAAACCTACGTTTTGATGATAATAAAGGGGTTAAATATGTATGGTAATGATTTCCTTTTGCGACAGTTCATCCTTAAGAGGTAAAAATCAAATACAGGAATACCATCCAATTTAATGTTGCTGTTGTCTCCTTCAAAATGTTGTTGTTCATTCTTATTCCTCACATACACTATATGATAATGCTGCACATCATTTGACTATTCATGTGTTGTTTCCTTATCTTTATATTCATTGACTCGTCCTCCTTCAGAGGCATGTATGTTGACTCGTGTTTATTTTTATGTTCTTGCGGAAAAGACTGAAAAATATGCAAGAACGTGAATTTAGGTTTGTGACTTCTTTTTTCCTTTAATTCTCTTATTGTAATGACAAGTATTTTTATGTTCTTGCAGAGTTAGTGACTAATAGGTTTGGTTTTGTTCATTGCCTTTTCCTCTATGCTCCAGGCTCCTTGATTTTCATAGCCGACTATGAATGCATTCATTTTACCCTCCATGGGACTGCCATTTGTGCGCATGTCAATCACTCTCATTTTCTTGCTCTTTTGTTGTCCTTTAATTCTCTTATTGTAATGACAAGTATTTTTATGTTCTTGCAAATTTTTGAAGTTGATGTGCTTGGTGAGGTTTTGGCAAGAATAATTAAAAAAAATAGATTCTGTATGTACAAGTGTCTGATGTTAATAGATAGTTTTGGTGTCTATTTAAAAAAAATTGGAATACAAGTCTAAAATTGTGTCCATATATCACTTACTTCCTACCTTGTACTCACTGTTTCACTTTGTGGTTTGTCTTTGAACTGTTTCTATGTTTAAGAATCTTTCGACATCCTAAACTTATTTTTCTAGATGCATTAATAGATTTATCTACTTTACCTAGTTTTACTGCACAAGGGAACTCTCAGAGTGTTTTCAAATCCAATATTGATGTGTTATTTTATGGTGACTGATTTATTCCTGAATTGATAATGATTTGGTGACAGGTTCACACACAATTCAAGTAGAAAATGCAAGCTCACAACCCCTCAATGCAAAATTCAATCTTGCTGTGAATTATCAGCATGAGTTGCTCGTGTGAATTTAGAGCAGCAAAGGATGGGTTCTGGTCAATTGTATTGATCAAGTAGCTTTGTAACATGTAAAAATACAATGTTTAATAAAAAAATGTAATTGGAAGGGGTTAAAACCCCCTTTCAAAGACCGAAAGGAATGGTTGTTGGCCATGGCCATTCCTTAAGGTCACGATTTTTTTTTGACAACTTAAAGAATGGTCAATAGGCCAAGGCCATTCTTTAAGGTATGTCGCTTGCGTCCCTTGCATTTTTTTTAGTTTGTTTAATTTTATTTCAAAAGTTTATTTATAAATAAACTTATCAATTATCACTTGTTTAATTTTCATGACATAAATCACCTTATGAAAACAACATATTACAAATCATATGACATAAAACATGCCACCACAATGAAAAATCATAAATTACCCTCATAAAACAACATTTAAAACAATTGCAAACTCCCATAATGAATGCAATTCACATCACAATCACATTCACCTCATTTCATAAAACTGATCACAATGGACAAATCACATAAATCACCTTGATGAAAACACCATAAATCAATTTTATAGACAAATCACAATGGACAAATCACATAAATCATATGACATAAGACATGATGCCACCATAATGAAAAATTAGATATTTTTGACCTCTCATTGTGCACAATGAATAATCATAAATTACCCTCATAAAAACAACATTTAAAACAATTGTAAACTCACATCACAAAATAACTTTCACGTATTTAATAAGTATGTTAATATGTTTTTTATAAACAAAATAACATGGTTGTCTTAGGTCCAATTAGGAGAGACCATGTTAGCTTCCACCTTCACGTGGTTGGCCTCGTTAGTAGAGAATATTTAAATAAATGTTCTTGAAGCTAAGAGAAGCTTTATTGAAATAACAATGTTGGAAATTTAAGTTAGTTCATATTGCATGACTATATTATAAAAATTAAGAAAAAATTGAGTGCAAAGGTGAAACTTCTAAAAAAAAATTGAGTTGCATTTTCCTAGTTATCATATAATTCAAGAATTCAAAATGAAATAAATTATTAAAGATATTTTTTTTATAATAATCTTTGATTACAATAACTTTTCTTAAAAGTTATATTTAAAAGAATGTTAATAATAAACAAAACAAAATGTTTTTTTTATTACAATAACTTTTCTTAAAAGTTATATTTAAAAATATGTTAATAATAAACAAAACAAAATGTATATGTGTTGTGCAATGTTTTGTTGTGTTGTGTTATGCAATGTTTGTGTGTTTTAGGTTCAATTAATGATAAAGCTCCAAGGCTACTATGAGCAGAAAATCAGTAAATAGCAATTCGACTGGTCAAAATAGAGTTTTTATAACGTGGTTGGCCTCATTTGTAAAAAAAATATTTGAATAAATATTTTTGAAGCTAAAAGAAACTTTGTTGTAAATATTTATGTAATTGTTAATTATAAACAATGTTTACAATATTTAAGCCGAGAGGCTTCCTACAGTGGCATCATTCATCAATGTAAACATTTGGAACTTTTGGAAAAAATTGACGTCCATTCTCATGTCTGCTGAGTTGTCAATTCAATCTTGACTGTTACAAAGTGATTCTGAATTGCTGGGAAATGAGCAGTCAGAGAGCCCACTCTCTATGCGTTATGGGCCGCGAAAGGTTTCATAATCAATGATAGGAATACCAAGGGTCAATGAAATACGAAGGGTCATTACCTATCAGCCACCGAATTTAAAACATTGAAGCGGAAACGGCGATGAAATTGGAGAGGAAGAGTCGTGTATTCGCACTTATAAAACAAGAGTATCACAAAGAAATTGTGAATTGTCGACATGCCTGGAGTTAAATCTGACAATATTAAGGTATTTCTTTGAAAATTCATAATTTATATGGGAGCTTTCTCGCTTAAAGATTCAAAGTTCTACTGCTAAACTTTAATTTTGTGTTTGTGAGCGAGTAGGTACAAGTAGAGGACGAGAATGTGCTCACAATCAGCTGAGAGCGAAAGAGGGAGGAAGAGCAGGATGTGAAATGGGATTGATTTGAGTTGCCTGGTTGAGGCCTCCGACGATGAGCTTCGGTTACCAGCTAGCCCAGTCGTGCAGATCGACGGCCAAGATGTTTGCGTTGCTTCTTCTTCAGATGAGGTTTTTTGTGCTTCTTGTTCTGATTTTACAGAAAACGCAGAGCAAAAGGGGTTTCTTGACAACTGGCATTTTGAGGACGATTTTGTGGAATACGCGCAATTTGCAGCCTCTGATGATGCTGTGGACACTGCGTCGGATGTTGTGAATCCAGAGGCGTTTGTTGACGGAGATTATTCTGCGTCATGGGATCTAGAAACTATTTATTGAATGGAAATATCTCAAAGAAATTTGCATTTTGCGCTTTCAGATTTCCTGTAGGTTACACTAATTCATTTTTTGCCGCAAAGTTTTTACTTTTGACGGATTTCAGCGTCCGCCATGGCCGAAACACGGCAAAGATAAAAGATGGCTCAAAGAACTGGAGTATTTTCAAACCACTTGTAATCGTAAAGTAAATTGTAAAGTTTGTCTGACGATGTGCATCAAACTTCAGAACGCCATTTTTAACTGTAATAGAATAGTAGTTCAAAAGATTTTAGTAAATAGAACAGATATGATATCAGTCTTTAAACCTTGGCTGTGAAATGTTCTGATGTTTTACACGGTACCAAATAGAGAGACAAATTTGTATCCTATGATCTATTTCATCTAATTTCATTGATGAAGTGGTTAATTGGGAATTTTTGTAATGTTTGATGTATAGGTAACATGCTATTAATAGTACAATTTTAAATTCAATTTTTAAAAATAAAAGTTGGATTTATTTAATTTTTATGAAGATTTTATATTTTTTATAAAAAAAATTTGTTTTGATTTTGTGTTTAAAAGGAGAAATAAAGAAAATTTAACTATGAAAGTTACTAATCAATAATAATCTTAGTATAATAATAAGCTTTTCTGATTTCTATTAGACTCCTTCATAATCATTCAACTTCACTTCTAGATTAAACATCTATTGATATCATTGATATTTTTATTTTCTCATATGAATGTAAACTTAATCAACTTTTTATACATGAATGATCAATAAATATTAACATATTAAGGATAGAATGAATCATGGAATGCAAGAAAATATTAAAAAGAAAAAAGGGATCCATAAGTCGGTGATTGCAGGGGCCCAAGGGTGATTAGACATAGGGAAAGCAATAACCAAGACAAGATTTTAGAGGTGAAAGCTTTAAGACTATGCTCCCATAAGTAATGATTAGATCAAGGGAAAGAGACTTCAGCCACTATCCTACTAAGCCCCACACTGAAATTTACAATTCCATCGGTTATTTTTTCTTTGTTCAGCTTGATGACATATTAACGACATTTAATACAGATGTGAGAATAGATTTAATTTTATCATAATTTATTTTAAAATTGTATAGGTTGCTTTGGTCTTGTAGATGTTATTAAAATCTTTCATTTATTTATTCCTTTTCTAATTCACAAGAATTCGCACTTTGTATGTTGATGTTTAAAGAGATAAGAATTTAGTTTACATTAGTGATATAAACATATCATTCAAATAGTGTTATTAGCCATAGAAAATAATGATGCTATTAGTGATATAGACATATCATTTAGATGGAGATGTAACATAAAATTGTCATTTTCATATGTAAATGTAGTTTAAGATGAAATAATTATTTAAAAAATGAGTGAATATATAGAATAAGTGTGCTTGAAGGTTTTTAAAGTTATATTATCTCAAATGCGTTAAGAATTGAAGTATACAATACAAGGATTCAATTAAATGTATTTAATTTTTTAATTTAGAAAGTAAATAGTCTTATAGACAATGATATCTCATATTTTTTATGTTTCTTAAAAATAATGAGAAAAGATGGTAAAATCCAAGGTTTAAGGGATCAAATTAGAAAAATCGTAAAGATAAGATTGATGGTCTCTTTTTATGAATTCTTTTAAAAAAATTATTTTATTAATTAACATAAATGAGGGAATTCAATTTTCGTTGTTGCCAAACAAAATTTCTTTAGATACATCCTCTATATAAATAGATAGATGTTAATATCATATAATTAGATGTTATTATATAGGTTAACAATATTGCATTCAAATTGATTGTCAGTAAATGATATCAAGGCATGCATGAAATGTCCATGTGCAAGTCTCCAATAGAAGAGGTGATTCTTATGTGCATTTTCCTTAGATTGATTACAATGAAAATTAAATTTTTGAAATAAAACAATAATTAAGCATTTTAACTTTCATGTATTTTAGAATTTTACAAAAGTTGTGAGTTTTAGCCAAATTACTCAATAAAGCATATCAATATTTTTTTTAGGTTGATTAATTTTATCTAAGTTATCATTTGATTTGTGTAGGTTCAATGCTTCATTCAAGAGTGTTTTCTACAGACAGGAATTCAACAAAAGTATGCACTTTCTTTTTAAGTTGCATCTCTTCTTTTACTTTTAGATCACATATATATTTAGTTTTGTGACATAAAAATAAATGAACATTACAAAACACTATTTGAATTGTAGCAAATAATTCTATTCTATCTCTTTGATACAACAATGTAGTTTTCATAGCCTCTACTAGAAATGCCAAAGTTAGAAGAAAGATCATTTTGGGATGCAAAAAAGGGAAAATTCAACAAAATTATATTTAAAATTAAAATTTTGCAAATCAAAATTCAAAAATCAATTCACTAAAATAGAATATAATCACCATTTTAAATATCTATCTAAAATTTTAGTATAGGGGAAATAAACTTTTATAGGGTATAATATAAGTTGGATTAGCAAAAATAAATATAGAAATGTATTTCAAATATGTTAAAGTAAATAAATATTTAACGGGATTCAATGATAGTTACAAGAGAAATATTTTATCTAGGTTACAATTAAAATAATGTTAGATTTAATAGCATAAATGTTCAAATTTAATTTACAATTATGATTTATGTTAAATTTTAGCGGTTATGATTTAGTTAGGATTTATGTTAACTTAAGGTAAGGATATAATTAATGGTATAGTTCAATTAGGGTCAATGATATAGTTTAATAGGAGTTAGGGTGTAATTAGGTCTAGGAGCAAAATAATCTATGTCTATTGCTACTAGCTTATATATCTATATATAAAATAGTTTTAATTTTTTAATCATTCAACTTTTATAAAAATATTCAATTAAAAAATAACATTAACCTTTCTATTTGTAACCATGACCATAAAACCCAACCATAACACTAAACCCTAAACTCATTAATATAATAAATTTATACCAAACTCTAACCCTAATGCTAATGCTAAACCTGAGCCTAACCCTAACCCTAATGATATAAATGCTAACCCTAATGTTAATCTTAACCAAATCCTAATCATAATGTTAATCTTAACCTTAATCCTAAACTTGACCCTAACCGTAAACCAAACCATAGCCCTGACCAAATCTAAATATTTACCCTTCACCTAATTATAATTCCAATCCCAACCCCAATAGTAATTCCAACCTTTCCCTTAACACTTACCAAAACCCTATTCCAAACCCGAAACCTATTGTAATTACAATTAAAACCCTAACCCTAACCATAATTCTCCTTGTAACCATGAACATAAACCCAATTTTAACACTAATCCCTAATCCTAATTATAATAATAAATCTAAACCAAACTCTAACCCTAATGCTAATGCTAAATGCTAACCCTAATCAAATTAATTAATTCAATGTGTTAATCAATCCCTACATATAATCCCTTTATTTTCTCACAATATAATTTACTATTCTATATATAAGCTACCCTAACCCTAACTTTGATGTAAACCCTACACATAATCCTAAGCATAACATGAAATTCTAACCCTAACCATGATATAAATACTAACCCTAATCTTAATTATATTATTTTATTCAACTTATAACATTAAAGTTTAGCACTAAACCCTAACCATAATATTAACCCTAACCATAATTATAAACCTAAACCAAATCCTATTCATAATGCTAATATTAACCTTAATCCTAAACTTGACCCTAACCCTAAACCAAGCATAGCCCTGACCAAATTTAAATATTTACCCTTCACCTAATTTTAATTCCAATCCCAACCCTAATAGTAATTCCAAACTTTCCCTTAACACTTACCAAAACCCTATTCCAAACCTGAAACATATTGTAATTATAATTAAAACCCTAACCCTAACCATAATTCTCCTTGTAACCATGACCATAAACCCAATTTTAACACTAATCCCTAATCCTAATCATAATAATAAATCTAAACCAAACTCTAACCCTAACGCTAATGCTAAATGCTAACCCTAATCAAATTAATTAATTCAATGTGTTAATCAATCCCTACATATAATCCTTGTATTTTCTCACTATATAATTTACTATTCTATATATAAGCTATCGTAACCCTAAATTTGATGTAAACCCTACACATAATCCTAAGCATAACTTGAAATTCTAACCCTAACCATGATATAAATGCTAACACTAATCTTAATTATATTATTTTATTCAGCTTATAACATTAAAGTTTAACACTAAACCCTAACCCTAACCATAATTATAAACCTAAACCAAATCTTAATCATAATGCTAATATTAACCTTAATCCTAAACTTGACCCTAACCCTAAACCAACCATAGCCTTGGCCAAATCAAAATCTTTACCCTTCACCTAATTATCATTACAATCCCAACTCTAATATTAATTTCAACCTTGCTCTCAACACTTACCAAAACCCTATTCCAAATCTGAAACCTATTGTAATTATAATCAAAACCCTAACCCTAACCATAATTCTCCTCATAACCATGACCATAAACCCAACTTTAACACGAAGCCCTAATCCTAATCATAATAATAAATCTAAACCAAACTCTAAGCCTAACACTAATGCTAAATGCTAACCATAATCAAATTAATTAATTCAATGTGTTAATCAATCCCTACATATAATTCCTTTATTTTCTCACTATATATCTTTCATTATGCGTCGCAAGTGCTACTAGCTTATATATATATATATATATATATATATATATATATATATATATATATATATATATATATATATATATATATATATATATATATATAAAATAAGCCGAGAGATATCCTACTCGAGGCACCTATTTTCATCATATCTCTCAGTGCAAAGGCGCCTCAAGAAGGATATCTCTCAGCTTATTATATATATATAAAGTATATATAAGCTAGTTAAGTTAGGTCCACATGACGTGCATGAGATTATAAAAAATAAATTAATAAATTGAGTTGCATTTTCCTTGTTATTATAGAGTTATATATCATATAAATCAAGAATTTAAAATCAAAATAAATTTAAGAGATAATTTTTAATAGTTTGATTATAATAATTTTTATTATAGTTAATTTTTTTAAGCTCATAAAAAAATATTTTAAAATTTGGTGCCAGTGTATTTATTTTAGAATAGATAAATCATTATTGTACTAATATAATCATCAAAGAAATACAAGTGTCTACAACTTATTATTGTACATTTTCTTACAACTCATTTTACATATATTCTAGAATCTTTCTCATTATTGTGTTTTTTATAAATATTTTAAAGTATAAGAAATACTTTATTTTAAATATACATTCTTTTCTCTGTCCCTATTTTTTAATGAAATAGGGTCATTGGCTCAAGATCCAAATGGTATTTTTGCTAATTTGACCATAATTAGCAACTTTTACTACACTAAATAAGAGTGTGGGGTAGTGCCCTTGGATAGAATTGTAGGTACAATCATTTTCAATTCTACTGTATAATCCATTGGTATCCTCTAAAATTTATAAAATTCAAGTGTGTTGTGTGTTTTTGGGAGTCTAAGTGTGTGCTTAGATTGTGGGATCACAAGAAAACATGGAGCCAAGTTCCAGGGTTTTCTCAACCACTTGATCACATTGTTTAATTAGAACATCCTTAGTATTGCTATATGAGTTTCTGGATTCAATTGTGTAGAGTTTTTTTTTGTCATCAACGTTTTAGATCATACTACATGACAAAAAAAAACTCTACACAATTGAATCCAGAAACTCATATAGCATTTACATGGATTGTGGAAATCTAATAGACTTGATCCTAAGTATTGTTTGCAACATGACCTCCACCTAGTGTGTCTCCTCACAACTTTATTCCTCTCAATGTCCTTCCTTACCTCTTTTGATTCCAATTTCTTCTCTAATCCCATTCCTCATTCCCCTTCCATGTTTTCTCTCACAAGTTTAACATTCCAATGTGTTTTGTTCTCTAGCTCCTCAATTCTATGATCTTCCATATCAAGCCTTGAGCTTGTGAAGGAAATTAGAATGTTGGCACCTAGGTTCTAGGTGCCAAGTCTACCCCAAGTCTTGATACTCTTGATTCCTTAGTCCAATCCTTATTCCTTTTTTGAACCTATGAGTCGATCCTTCCTCCTTCATATTTCCTTGTTATGTGTTCATTCTTGGGATCAACCCCCAACTAACCCTATTTCCTTGGACATTGAATTCTTGCATTGACATATAACCCATTTCATTAATTCTTTCTTCCATTTCCCCTACCACTCTTGATTCTTGGTCGACTTCATCTCCATATATATACTTCTAATGTTCCTCTTAAACTCAAAATCCTATTAAACACTAGATAGCTCCACTTTTTTTGTTAAAGCCTTGTTTCAAACCAAAAAACCTCGAGACACATTTTTTACATACTTTAACCACTTTTAGATTTCAAAATGATGCTTTATTCAACCCTATAACAACTATTTTCACCATTTTTATCCTAAAAGGAGTGTTATTCCATTGTAAACTTGAGAAGATAGAGTTTGGGCACCTCTATTGTCATTATGTGGGTTGTTTAGTGTCTCCAAAAGAGTCTTCTATTAAAATCCAAGCTTTTTTCTTTGCTAAATTTGCTAGCACAAGTGTAATATTGAGTTTGATAAATATGACAATATTCTAAGGCTTGATGAAAGTTTGGTAACAATCACTCTGAATATGATTCATGGACTAATGCAATTTTATAATGGAATGATAAGGATTTCCTATTCTTATTTGACTTTTTTTTTATTTTGTATCGATTTCTAGATCATTAATCTTTCTACTTTAAGATATTTCCCCTATATTTAGTTATGATTTAGATTCTCAATCAATAGGTACACCTCTTAGTAGCTAGTGATGCAATCATTCACAATGTAAATAATAAATCATCCACACCTTTTTTGTAGTAGAAGTTTTTTTAATGATTCTAGTAGTTAGCTAGGAAAACACCACAAATGAAGCACATCAATTTATTTATAATTTCTAATCATGTCAATATACTTGCACATTACACTCCTTGCAAGGGTGACCCAATCGATTGATTATGTAAGAGGTTATTGAATAGTTAGTTTAACCTAGTGATGCTCTTTGGGAGTTGGAGTAACATTGGATACAACTATCACAATCTAGCTTTGTCTTATCTCTTAGCATTTTAATCTTATTTAGGATATCTTTGGAAATACCATCCTAGGTCTAAGTTGATCCCATGATATAGAAGAGAATATACACTCTTGTTATTCAATTATTAATTATCCTTATTATACCGATGACCTTTTTCATTACCCTTTTTATAACACCCCTAGTATTAAAGGTAGAAGCACATTCTAATATTTTGGACTACTAGTTTTGGCACTTGATAGAATGATGCCACTATCGAGGAGAATTAAATTTCATTTATTATCATTATTGATGGTATAGATTATGTTTTTTTTTGTACATTGGATATGACATGGTGAAAAGTTATTCCAGCAAAAAAGACACTATTCTCAAGGATGAATTAGCATGTTGTCAAGTCATAGGCAATTGGAACACCATAAAAAACTCAATAATTGAGGGTTTGTAGTTGTGTGATTTATGTTGAAAACTCCTTGAGACTAAGAGGGGGTTAAATAAGTCTTAAACCAAACTTTTCAACTTTTAGTCTAAATTCATAGTCAATTAATCCTTAGTGCCTATAGTGGCATAAATAAGATAAATCAATGAACAATGACATAACAACATATTTAAGTAGAAAACCCAAGAAGTGAAAAACTATAGTGAGCTCACAATATATGAAACAAGTATTACAAGGTTTGTTTTAGGCTCACTACTAAGGAAGAACATTGCTCCCTATTTACTTTTAGGCTAAGGTGCGCCCTTGGACAATCCTGATACAAAAAGGACTTGTAGACTAAGACACACCATCTCAATTTAAGATATAGTAATTTCAAGGAAGACACACCATCTCTAAGAAAGGTACATGAATATATGAATCAAGATGAAAAAGCCTTCAACACACCATGTCTAACATACCTTCAAACATGAAGCCTATCCTTAAATCTGTACTTCAAGTGACCAACTTTACAATGCCATCAACACCCACTATTTTTGCCATATTTTATTAATCCATTGGATCCACGCACTCTTGCACAATTTTTATCATCATTTTAATCTTCTATATATACCCTCATCTTTATTACAAACATTAACTAGGCTGGCTAGAGTTGAGGATAAACATAGGTCCTATCAAGTCGACCACCAAAATATAATTATGATGAAAGTGATCCAATCCAAGAGATAGAGAATACCTAAGAATTTCTTAGAACATCTTACATGCAATAACACATGTTCCATGGTTGGCAACAAGGTGACGGATAGATACACCAAATAAGACATCACTAGTTGGCCCAAAATACTTCTTCTAGATGAATACTCTCAATGTGGATCCACCAAGGTAGGATCCAAAAACAATAAAACACAACCTTCAAGCCAGGAAAAGACACCTAAGGAATTATCACAAGCAAAAGAACAACTTTTATGAGTTAGACTAGAGCAATCACCTTGAAACACATATTTTCTTCTAGATACAATGGATGAACAACTAAATCACTTAGCAATTTGTGGAGTATACCAAGAATTTCCTTGAATATCCAACAACTTTTCAAATTGTTCTTTTCTCTTCTTACTGACTAATCTCCATTATGAACAAATAGTTAGTGCAAATAACTCAATGTAGACTTGTATGTCCTCCACTTCCAATTAGTTCACCAGTGGCATCAAATATTTTATCCTTCTTGAGATGAAACTCAACTCGGTAACTAGTACTGTTCAACTATCCAACACTTAACAAATTATAGTGAAGACCTTCAACCCAATAAGCATTATCACATCTGATCTTATCAGTTAATATTATTAATCATTTTCCCTTCATAGGACATAGTGCATCATTACCAAACTTAACACTCTTACCTTTGTAATGATTTAAGATTTCAAACTTACTTCTATCACTAGTCATGTGATGTAAGAAACTATTGTCAATAATCCATTTATCACCTTTACTCACATATGAAATAAGTGTAGTTTTCTCATCTTCATCAAAATCATATTTCATAGCAACATAAACAACTTCTATATCACAATCATCAGATTCACTAGTTTCACTTGCAGTTTCTTCTTCAGCAATATAACAAGACTTCTTACCTTTATCATCGTAGTCCTTATACCTAGTGTGATCTCTGTCATTTCTTTTTTCTTTATACTTTATTTGCCTTCTTTCATCCTTGTCATTCCTGTCAGGGCATCTTGCTACAATATGGCCAACTTTGTTACATGAAAAAAATATTATAGGAAGTTTACCTTTGAATTTTCCTTTTCCTCTTGGTAGCCTTCTAGCCATAAGGGCCTCAAGATCATCTAGATCATCATCAAAAGTGTCATTTTCATTATCGTTGTTACTATCACTGTTCACACATCTTTCTTTTCCTTTCTTAGACTTTTGAAGAACCATTTGAGACTTGAATGTGGATTCAATATTGTGAGTAGTGAAATTATCAAAATTTGACAACTCAAAAGTAGTAAGCCTAGAAACAAGACCTTCCAAAGTTAGGATGTTACCAAGAGTACACCTTGATTCTTGTATTGCAAAAACTCTAATAGCATAGATAGGAAGTAGGGTTATCATAACTTTGCTAATAACAGTTTCATCATCAATGTTTCCATTAGCTCCTCTAATAGCATTTACCACCTCTTTAACTCTTCCACAATACTAGACAATGTTTTCACCTTCTAACATTTTTATTTCATCAAACTAACCTCTCAAGCTTTCAAATTTGGCTCTCAGCACATTTGTGTCCCCACCATAGATAGCTGGTAGTGTGTCCCACATTTTATTTTCATTAGTACAGTCCTTGATGTCTTCAAATTTAGGATAACTTAGGGCTAATGCAATCTCCAACATTGCCTAATTATGTTCTTTCTTTTATTTCATTTCCTCAACTGTCATAGGTGCAACAATTGGTACATAACTATTTTCAACATAGTATTTTGTTGAATCACCAATTCCAGCTAGGTGCAATTTCATCAAACTCTGCCATGCAGGGAAGTTCTCCTTGTTCATCTTTGGTACCTCTTGTTTGTACATCTTGATCATTAGCTTCAAGTACCTTTAAAATTTCTCCTTACAAGCACCACAAGCTCTGATACCAATTGTAAGAATAATTTTAGAATAACTGAGAGGGGGGGTGAATCAATTATCCTCAGGTCTAGATGTACCAATTCAACTTTTAAAATCTTCAAAAAATTTAGATCTATTCAACAATTCACTCGGTCTCTATAGAATATATCAGTAACATAAAACTTGCAGTCCATTGTCCAAAATTAATCAACTTGCAAAATATAAAATTTTTAACAACATAACACATCAAATAACATTCACACAAGTATGACACTAGGATTTAATGTGGAAACCCAATATGGGAAAAACCACAAGTAACATGCTACCAAATTTTCACTCATTTGAAGTGAGCTATGTGAGAAGCCAACCCTGTTAAAGGTTTACAATACACACTGTTAGGTGTGACCCTGTTAAAGGATTTAATCTCCTTGTTAAAAGTGGCCTGGTTAGAGGGCTTAAGAACATTCCATCAAAATGTCACCCTAATTAAAGGGTTTACAAAATGACTGTTAGGTCAACCTTGATTAAAGGATTTTAACTGATACAATGGTTAGAAAGTAGCAATAGGTTCTGATCTAAAATATACAACTCACTTTGCAAATACAGATCTAATATGCTCATATGCTAATTTACTAGCTGGTCTTCATTACCATCTCCATCTCTGATCTACTCAGAGATCCCTTCAAGTAATCACCACAACTCTGTTCAACTCTTCACAGCTCTTCATAGCCTTCCACTTAGGTTTGTCAGTCAATAACATCAGCCTCTTTCCACCTTACTTCATAACCCACAATTAGGTCATCATTATACCTCCTTGATCAAGTAGATAAATCTTTTGTCGCTTAATCTCTTCCGTAGATCTTAGGTTTAGGTCAGATTCATCGAATCCTTCCATCATTTTTTCTCCTCCTTATCCTTCTAGATACTTCTCCAAACTTCTCCTTGAATCCATAAAAAAATGGTTTACCATGCATTAAATGCTCCAGATCTTTCATCTTTAATGTCAACATGTTTTACATGTCCCAAGAATTCAACTATGTCGGCCAGGATTCTCAATTCCTTCACAAACTGTAAATTACTAGCACTCGGTCAATACTACATTCATCTACTCGGTCATCACTAAATAACTCGGTCATCACTAAAACTTTTCTACTTGGAAAAAATTGTCTTCGCTCGGTTAATTCTCTGATACTTAGCAATTACTGATGATCGGTTGACACTAAAATTTACTCATCTTATACTGGCACTCAGTCGACACTAGCATCACTCGGCTTAAACTGAATTTCTTCTCTTTTGCTCAGTTAAGCCTATGCTTCAAATCTATGGACTTCTTCACTTAGTGTTAAAGATAAACAACACATTACCTTGTCAATGTGTCAACTAATCAAGTACCCATTGTAGTATCACATAACTCAACCTTTCCTTAGGTCCTCTTGTTATCTCCTCTTTTCAAATCCTCTTTATCAATCAAAAGATATGGTACTCTACTAGATAGCAACTGTCTTACCTAAGGTTTGACATTAATTACAATATAACAATTCTTTCAATTGTAGTTTCCAAAAATAACTATGATGATGATCATAATGGTAATGATGATGATGAAGCATTTTTTGGTGGTGGTCAATGTCATTCATGATCATATAGAATGCATCATGGATCGTTGTTGATATATCATTATGATACCTTGTTTCATGGTTACTATCATATGTATCATTTCACAGTGTGCAGTATCATATTATTGAGTTGTATCATTTTGACTTATATTATTTGGACATGTATCATCTTGAATTGTATCATTTTGAGTTACATAATCTATCATTTTTATTTATATCATTTGTATCATTTTGACTTATGTCGAGTGTTGGACATGTACCATTTTGACATGTTATTGATCTACTCGCATATTTGATTTTCACTTATTTTAGTTATACATGATGATGATCTTATCAGTATTGACTTGTCAATTTATATACATTGAAAGTGGTCAATGATTCTTGGATGGATATTTATTACGTACGATGATTTTAATTTACTGCTCAGGATGGATGTTGTCAAATTCAATTAAATTATAGATATTTGACTTACTTTTCTTATTTATAGATGATGGTCATGTTATAATAATTATCTTGTTATTTTATATATATTGCATATTTTTGTAGATTTTATTTTGATGGAGATTTAAAAATTATAATGATGTTAATTTTTATGGATGTCAAGTTTCATAAAAAATCTTTACAAATGTTATCCTATAAAGTATTTCAAATGCAATATGACTCACTCTAAATCATACAATTTATTTAAGAGGCATGATATATTTAACTAATTAAATTGAAATAAAACATATTTTTATATGGGAAATGATTATCAAGGGAAGATCCCCACTTCCCATATACATTGGAACACAAAACTCACCCTTATGCCATATTTGATTAGCACAACCCAAATGAATGAAGAGGTTCTAATGCATGATCTAGAAAAAGAGGGAATCTTGGAGTATTCCCTGTCCACACAAAAATGTATGTATATGTAATGTAAAGTATGATAAACACTTGTGGAATGATAAAGGAAATGATAACCAGAAATTTATGCTATTAGATATAATGTATCAAAGTAAATGCTAAAGGATAAAAAAAAAAGAATGAACTCGTCTTGAGGGCTAGGAGAGGACAAGTGAACTTCAAATCTAGAATTGATTGTCAAAAACCTGTTAAAATTGAGAATAGTTATAGATTTGGAACCCTGCGACCTATAACTCTCGATTGTGAAATTTGTAAAGACTCGGGAAAATACCAACTTGAGATCTAATTTGACCTAGTCTAGGAGGAATAGGTTGAATTTGGCCTAGTCCTCAAAAATGTTGGCCTAGTCCTGGAAGGATGAAAGTTTTTGAATTCTATACAAGAGAAATCCCTAGTTCTGAAACTCTAAAAATCTTGATTTGCAACTTTGCCACATATTCTTGCACGCAAGAAAAAAGAGGGAAATTGTTGTGGAAAGGGGATTTACTTGGTCAAAGCCCTATATAGGAATTAATCTTGAAAGGAAATAAGAAATATATGTAAAACATGACAAATGTAAGTATTCAACTTTCTTGTAAAACCCTCAAGGGTGGGTGTTAGGATTTGATAAACCCATGAAGGTTTATGAATGCTTTCTTGAGATGTGTTGTAGAATCAAGCATGCCCACACAAATTAAATTGATATACACTTTCCAAATCATAGATCTTGAATGAATGTAGGGCTAATCACTTCAATGGAGAAGAAGAGAAAAGAAGGATGGATGTAGATCTTCTTACTTGTTTGAAAATTCTTCTACTTGGCCACAATGAAAGAGAGAAACTTTCTTCAAATGAGGGAAGATTTCCTTTTGAATGGAAGAAGACTTGGAGACCTTGAATTGGATGCATTCCTTCAAATATTGAACCCAAAATAGCTTGATTGCTCTTGAAATCACTAAAAGTTTCTTGCACATAGGTTTCAAGAATATGAGGTCTTGATAATCTTAGATGTATATGGATGTCAAAATGAGTATCTTACATGTACTTTTATACTCATTTCGGGGTCCAAAATTGATAGGCCAACCACAATTAAGATCATAAAATGAAACACACCCACATTGGGCCTAAAGCCCTCTAAAAATTAACCCCTGGGGACTAGTCCGACTTGGATCAGCCTAGTTCCAAAGAGGCAAATTTATTAAATTGGTCTTGGGATTTGGGCAGTGTGAAGAGATTCAAGGAGAGAGGAAAATAGGAGCAGGAAATTAAGCATAAACATATTTGGATCTAGGAAAACACTAAAGTGGGGCCTAATAGGTCCTAGAGATTCCAAATAAATGGGTTCTAACTTTTTAGGATGGTACATTTATCCACCACTTTAGCAAAAGTATAAGGCAAACTCATGATCATGATAAAGTAGATCAAAAGAGTAAGATGATCTTATCAAGTTCAAGGAGACAAGGAAACATTAAGCCCCCAAGTGACTTAAGTCCTCATCGTATCCAAAAATAAGATAAGAGAGACATTACAAGAGAGAGAGAGAGAGAGAGAGTGATCCAGGTGGATCTACGAAGGCCAAAAATTTACAGTCTCATAATCTCTCAAATTCTACATCACTGCAAAGAGCTCAGAGAATGGAACCCGACACAACTTGAACGGGCGAAAAAGGAGCCCGTATGCAAAAGTTATGCTTGGTCAAAGTTTGGTCAAATAGGTGAACCAGAGGGCTAGATAAAGGGTGAAATCAGACCATCTCAAAAGTGATCAACAATGGATTTCAAAATGAAGAGCCCGATGAGAGCTTTCCAACAACATTCATTTCATGAAAAATGGAGCTCGTATGAAGAAGTTATGACAATTTGAATTTTGGAGGCAAAATGTAATAGTGATGATGTCAGCAATGACATGGCAAGCTAGTGATGTGGCACCTCCTCTCTTGAATGGTCGGTTTGGTAAAATATTGTTGAGGAGGTTCGAACCTTGAACCTCCTATTTGCTATTTACCCTCTCTCCCATTACACCATATTTTTATAGTAAGCTCTGAGAGTAGAATAGGATACTTCTACTACATCCATCGAGCGCTTATACATGGACAAACCAGGCAAATGTACATAATTTTTACAGTAAGCTCCGAGAGTAGAATAGGATCAATTCTACTACATCCATCGGGCGCTTATACATGGACAAACCAGGCAAATGTACATACCAAAAGTATTACCAATATGACACAACAAAAGATGAAGAGATTACGCTTCATATGGTAAGACATCCTAAGGGAAAGGTCTAATTTCTGATCATCCAAAAGGATGAGAGCATACTCTCTACTTGTAGAACTATCCTAGACTCAAGACTCTAGAATTACCCAACTTCGAATGCCTTTCTCTCTAAGGGAAGCATGCTTTTATAGGCAAATTGGAGAGGGGGTCTCAACCGATTGCTGACACATGTCAAGAATCAGGAGAACCACTTTATTAAAGTAGAGCGCACTACTATAGTAGATGCCCACTATGACCTGTATGTTGGTCTGGGTGGACCCCAATATCTATGAACATAGTAGTGTGCTGACAAACGAGTAGAGACAAGAAACTCATGATGCTTTCACTTTACACTCGAAAGTGACTATGGGATAATCTCTTTTAAACCCGTGAAGAGATAAAGAACACAGACCCTATTAAGGTGTCAGGCTAACCCTTTTAGGACGGTAGTGGAGTCTACCCCTAGTTTTGTTCAACCAGACTTTGGTAACTGGTGTACAATTATTATAATTTCTGATGGTTGGGAAACTCAATACTCCAAAGCCAATATGTGCCACGTACATAATGAATATGTGCAAAAACACATATGGATGGTTTTTAGAGAAATGATCAGCTCTTCCCAAAAGCTGACATGTTGGATGAGGTCACGTAAGAGAGTAGAAGTGTGGATGACAACCCCATCCACTTAGGTATATCGTCGATGCTTTGGTGAGTGATATTCAATATCACTATCTGATTCTTCCTGAGATGGAATACTCATTACGTTCATTAATCTTTCTTCAAGAGTTTCTTCTTTCCAAAGAATTCTTTGACAGAGATGAACATGTGCCTGTTTTGTGGGATTACCAATATCCCATGGTTCTGGTTTGGTCTAGAAAATAGTGAAGATCCAAATTGGTTGTCTAGTATGAGGATGTGCCCAATGATGTAAACTTTTTAGTTCCATGGTATTTTGTTGCTGCAAAGAGGGGCCATAGATAGAGAAGATATACCTGTTTATAGGATTTTCAATGTAGGAATGGAATGTGATTTTATGCAAATACCCATAATTATAGGTTGTTGGTTGTATCTGATGATCATGTGGGAAAACTACTCTGAAATAATTTCCCAATTGATTGATGCTTAACCATCGCTGCTGATCGGGAATATGAGTGCTACTCAGGATTTGAGTAGGCCATTCAAAAGAGATCACACTGGTGATAATAGGCCATTCAGGAGAGGTAGGATTGCTGACTGCATGTTGGAGATAATTTTTAATTTCTTCATCAGATGGATGACAAGGCTATTGTTGAATTACTGCATCAGTTAGAAGTTGTCGTGATGCTTCAAAATGTCGATTCCTTTGTTCTAGATATAGTTGATGTGTTAGAACATTCAAATTTTCTTGCCATGGCACATTGCTAATAAAATTATATTCTTCTTTGCGTTCTCTGATCATTCGGACATTGTGTTGCTGTTGCTGGGCTTGTTGATTATGAGTGAATTCTTCAATCAACACTCTTCGTCGATCTTCATAGAGTTGTCGTGTCCAGGGACAATTATCAGCATAACTATTGAACACCATATTGAGGTTATGAATGATATCTTCATGAGACTGAGCTTGTTCTGTAAAGAGATTTGGCTGTAAAACAACTTGTCTGTGACCTTCCCCTGGCTGAATGTGATTGAGACTATGAACCCTGTGAACAAATCCTTCTCGGCTAAGAAAATCAGCTAAGATATTTTTGGAACCTTCAATGTGCTCTGTATCAAAATCAAAAGTATCAAGAATTTGTGCCCAACGGAGCAATCTTGCTCGCACAACTTTATTTTTTGATTCTTTGCAGAAGAATCTAGGAAGATTTTTCAAATCACTTCATAGAAGAAATTTATGATCACCAATAAACAGCTGAAACTTTTCAAATGCTTTGACCACAGCTAAAAGTTCTTTATGTGTAGAGTGGTAATTAAGTTCAGCACTTTTAAAAGATCCAGATTCATACCTGACAATTTCTTCTCTGATTTGATTATTCTGTTTTACTTCTTCTAACAGTACTACACCCCATGCGGTGTCACTTGCATCTGTATGAACAATTTTCTTGCCAAATCCCAGGATTTTAAGGTGAGGAAGATGCTGACATTGCTGTTTAATTTGTTGAATAGCTTGATTGTGAATGTCAGACCAAGGAGGTGCATTTTTCTTTAATAGTTTGTTGAGCTCTTTGCGTGCTTCTGCAATATTCTGGAAGTATCCTGCAATGTAATTGATTAATCCAAGGAATCATTGTAATGATTTCTTATCCTTGACTTCTACCTGTTGAATTATTTCAAGGAGATGTTTCTATGGATAGATCTTTCCATTTGGCTCAATTCGTGTGCCAATAAAGATAAGGCTTTCAGTACACCAACTAATTTTGGAGGGATTTAGACAAATTCCATTTGTCTGACATATTGACAGGAATTTCTTGAGATTCTCAAGATGAGATTTGTGATCTTGACTAAAAATTAGAATATCATCTATGTAAGGTTGAAGAAATTTTGCATAAGGGGCAAAGATTTTATCCATAATACCTTGAAAGATGGAGGGAGCAGTTTTGATTCCAAATGGTAAAACTGTCCATACATACAGCCCTTGTGGGACTGAGAAGGTTGTTTTGTATTGATCTTCTTTTCTGATTTTTACCTGCCAAAATCCTTTTGTCAGATCAAATTTACTGAAAACATTACATCCTTGAATTCGCTACCATATATAATCCTTGCTGGGCAAGGGATGTTGATTACTTTCAAGACATGCATTAAGAGGTTTATAATTGACAACCAATCTTCTTTCTGATAGTTCATTCCCATGTTCATCTTTTTTAGGAACGTACATCACATGACAAGAGAATGGGTTGGTACTAGGTTTGATCAATCCTTTGTCTAAAAGTTCAGAAATTTCTTTTTCACATAATTCCTGATCTGTTTTGGAGAGAATGAGATAATTGGCTTTTCTTTTCGGGATCATTTCCATTCCATTCTGATCTTTCTTTAGAGTAAGTGAACATTCAAATGATCTCTGGTATTTTTGGAGATCTTTGGTAAGTACAGTAGCAGCAAAATCTTTCTGAACTTGCTCAAGATCTAACTTTGTATTTTTTCCTTGTCGTGTAAACCAAACGCGTTGTCCTGGTTGAATGATCTTATCTTTTGGGAAAAGTGTGAGTCTTGGAGAATATGCCCTGGCTTCATTGATTTGTGTGACAGACCCTACACTAAATGAAATATTAGTGCCAGATTTACCAATGGTATATGGACTCCATTGCTGTAGAGTAGCACTTCCTATAATACAATCATAGGATTCTACTGGAAATTCAAAAAATTTGGTCTGATGGAGACTAGAACCAAACTTTAATGGAATCAAGGCTTTATGTTTCACAGGATTACCATTACTGGTAAGTGAGTTGATTGAAGTTGTTGTTGTGGTCCAACAATCTCTAGGGAAATAGTAAGCACGAGCTAGATTACAATCTACTCCTGAGTCTAATAAAGCACACAACGTATAAGCTTTTATTCCTGGTAATTTGATTGTAATCAAGAATGCTAGACAAGGGCTTGAAAACCCTTTCAGATAGGTATAAACGTTATGTTTCTCTTCAACTGCTTCTGTTTCTTCCATTGTCTCTGAAACCAGTGTTGTAACAGGTGTGAAAGAAGACTCTTCACATTTTAACTGTTCAAGTTCTGTCAAATACTTATCTAAAGAACTAAGAGAACTTGAAGATGCTTGAATTTCTCTTAAATTCTTTTGAACAGAAAGGATCTCTTTGTTTACATCAGCTTTTACTGTATACAAGAAAGTTAAGCGATTTTCCAACCAATCAATCTTTGAAGATTTTTGAAATGCTTTTTGTGCAGTTGGATTTGGAGTGTATTCTGATGTAGATTTTGATCCTGGCCTATCTGTAGACACCTAAAAATCCTTTAGAAAATAAAGTATTTTTATTTATTTTTAAATCCCTGATGACATCATCATTTGTTAATTAATTAATTATTTAATTAATTAATTTATTTTTATGTCATTAAATCTCTTTATCTTAATTAAAAACATTTAATTAAGGAATCCCTCCCAAAAATGTTTAAATCTTATTTAAACATTATCTCCTTATTTATTAATTATTTTAATTAATAAATTGACCAAAAATCCCAAAATAAATAATTTATTTATTTTTTGCCCAAAACTTGGCCAATTTCCTTAAGACCACTAACCTCTTCCAGAATCTTCTAATCCCTCCTTAATTTCGATTAAAAGGCTAATCCCATCTTTTCTAACCCTAATCTCAACTCAAAATATTTAATTAAGATTAAATATTTAATTTTCATATTTATTAAATATATTTTAATAAATATTCCCAAAACCAAAAGCCTTTGGAATGAATAAACATTTATTCCATAAAACCTAAGAAAACTCTAGACTCTTCTAGAAACTTCTCAACCCAACCTCTTCACCCATCCTAATCCTAAAATCCCCTAATCCTAATCCTAATCCTCCCCCTAACCTTGTCACATTCCCTAAACAAGGTTAGCCAACTCCTAAGCTTGACCCAAAGTCAACAAACTTCTAGAGGCTTCTCTTACATGCATTGAAGGCATTTAAGGCCTCCTTATCCCTCTTACATGCATTTATGGTGCATTTAAGAAGCCCCTCACCCCTTTCTTACACCCTTTGACCTTAGGCACATTTCCCAAATTGTGCACATTCCTCCCATCTTTCAACCCAATCCCCTTATGACACTTGTCACAAGGAGATAACCCTTCCCCTAATGAGCCTCAAACTCATTAAAGCTTTTGAGATAAATAAATCTTTATTTATCTCCTAAATTCCATATTTATCCTTAGAAAGCCTAGACTCTTCTAGAAAGTCTTCATCCTTATCCCCTTGACTCAACCCCTAACCTTACCCAAAACTCTAACCTATCCTCCTAACCCAAGCCCTTAGGAAATCCTATAAATACTCCTCCTTCCAAGAGCAAATTATTAGCTTAGTTTTTATCATTTATGCATTGTTATCATGAGCATTTTTAGCTAGATCATCTTAGCATACATCTTAATTGTTAGATTTCTTCATGTTTTTCATGTTTTCTAACACATCTTAGAATAGCTTAATGGATTAATCTTAGTTCATATTTCAAGCTTTTCTCATCATTTATGCATCACCATAAATCCCTCTCCATGCATTTGAGAGCACACCCACATCCCTCTAATTGAAGCAAATCAAACATTTGCTCTATAGCACTTGTTTTTAGCAATAATTTTGAGGTGGCTTTGGTTTTGTTTTCATGTCTTATGCTATTTTTTAGTTCATGAACATGTTAGATTAGTCTAATGTTTGAATGTTTTAGCCTTTCAAGACAGGTAACAGGTTCAAAATCATAGTCCACATTCTGGCACGCCCGGTGGGACCCACTTCACGGGTTCTTTGCAAACATTCTAATTTTTCAAGCTTATAGGTGGACGAAGCACTTCGAATTCTTCTTCCTCTTCTTGTCTATATTCTTCTTCTATTCTATCTACTTCTTCTTCTTCTTCTTGCAGGATCATGGCAAATTTTTCTATAAAAAAAAAAAAATGTTTAAGGAAGCAAAATCATACACACCTTGTTTAGTGCTTAAAATGAATCCCCAAATCATTGTTGAATGCATTAAGGACTAAAATTTTCAAAATTTGTTCTAATAAACAAGAAAAATTAATCAAAGCATTTGCATCCTTGCAACATCAAGGTTTTAGATGCATTCATGCAAAAATTAGGAACACTTGAAAGCTTTGGGTACTTAAAAAGAATCTCAAATTTGCATCTTAAAATCTAAAATGGGTTCCGAAAATCAGTCCTAGAAATTCTAACATCTTTTGTGGCAAAGTCTTGAATGTTTTTCCAATTCATGCATCAAACTAAATCTAGGAACTTTGCCTTGGGGTCTAAAAAAAAAAGTCAAAACAAAATCTTGAATGAAACTAAAGGAATGAACTTAGGTCCTAAAGTGTCATTTTCATTTTGAAAATCAAACACAATCTTGAATGATCTAAATTGGAAAGAAAAGCTTCCCTATTCCTTCCTTGTTGTATTTCAGTTCAAACAAACTCAATCTTGAATGATCTAAGGTTAAAACAAAGCACTTTCAAAGTTCTAAATCAACACGCTCACTCAATCTTGAATGCTCAAAGGAAAGAACTTGCAATCGCTCAAATCATTTATCTTTTGGAGAAAGAACAAATCAAACCTTAAGCACTTGTGTCTTCAATTTCAAAGGTTTTTTTTCAAACATCACTTAATCAATTTGAAAAAAAAAAAAAAAGAACAACTTGCTTGATGTGCATCTAGGAGCTTTACATTTTTTATAATCCTTGTTAAAGTAAGCAACGTAGAACATTTGAACTCAGACAAGTTCACTTGTTCTACTTTTAGCGAGGCCTGTCCAGGGAGAAAAGCGCTTCCTCGTTAGAGAACGACCTCAAACCAGTATCCCCCCCGGCCGGTATATAAATAAAGTGAAGGAAAAAAGTACTCACTTATATCTCCTAATCCACGGGCATCTTGTGCCAAATGCAAATGTCTGGGGAAAGGTAAATATTCCTCCCCCAATGTTGTTGGCTAGGCTCTTAAGTGAGTCACAGGCGGTCAGCATAATCGGGTATGGAGACTCCACGGAACTACTAAAAACCTGATAAAATAGAGGCTACCCTATCTGCATCTAAAAGTATCAAAATCCTTGTGCAAGGACCGATCCAAGGGGTTTATCGGATCACCTCAAGATTACTCACCATTTGTATTCCCTTCTGGGGGGTACCAAGTTGTGGGCAAGTGATTTTGATACTCACTTTCCTTAGGTAGATCTGCTTGAAGTGCTTGACAGTCAAATACTTCATGAAAACACTTGTTGGAACATGCATTTTTCAAAGCTTTATCAGAGTCAGTTATCTTGTTTGTATCTCACAAGGTTGCTTTGTCCCTTGAGGAGATTGCTTTTCCAAAATCTTTGTTGAAATCTATCCTTTGCCATTGGAAAAACATCAAACTGATCTACAACTTGGTTCAAAGATACTCAGGAAAGCCATGTCAATCCAAATCCTACCGAAATCCAGAAAATGTCCAATGCTTTCAGAATCTCAAATCATGGTCTTCTAGTCATATTCAATCTAGTCTTGTCATCCTTTCCTCCTATCCTAGGTTAGCAAAGTCATCTTGGTCATCCCCCATCCCCTTGTCTGTCTTCCTCTAGAGTTAGTCTTCTTCCAATCTTAAGCCAAATCCAATCCTAGTCTGATCCTATCAGTCATTCCAATCTAAGTCTTAGTCTTCCAATCCATCTTCATCCTTCATTCCTATCCAACTCATCCACAAGTCAGCATGTCTCAAAACTATTATGATGAGTTTGGTTATTATGTCTCTCCCCTCAATCCATCCTATCCCAAAGATGATGAAAGCCTTGTAGCTCACGATGCATATTTTGAAAATCTTAGCAAGTTTTCTCCAAACATCCCCCAGTATCCAATCATTCCTCCAAAATATCCTATCATGCCTTCACGCTTATCCACTAGCACTCCCTTTCATGTCCTTGGCAAGGTAAATCCATTATCTTATCCATCCACACCTTATCCCTATCTTAAACCTACACATCCTCCATATGCATCCATCATACCTCCATCTCCTGCTATAGTCATATCCCAATCACCACCATTCCCTCGAAACACTTCATGCTACTTCCCTTATCTAAAACCTCCATCCACTCATCCTCCAAATCACCCCCAAATCCAAAATCCTAGTCTTCCCATCCTTTATCCAAACCCTCCATCTACTTATCCTCCAAATCATTCTCAAAACCAAAAACCAAGTCTTCCAATCCTTTCTCCCAACCCACCATCCTCCAACTCCTTGTCTACACCGTCATCCCCTCAAGAAAGTTCACAATCTTCCACCCCATCTTCATATGAGAACTATCCTAGCTCTCCATCTCCTCCACATTCCAATCCTTCTTCACCACGAAAGTTTCCAAGGAGTTTCACAAGGAAGCCAACAACAAATCCCACTCCTAAAGTTGAAGATCCAAACCATCTCAAAACTTCATGTGAAGCCATCATTGATGAGGCCCATCCATCACTCCCATCTATCATCTATCTTCCATACATTGATCCTCTTCCATCTCCTAGCATCATTGAGTCCCTTCCATCTGAAGACTCCATCCAATCCCCACCAACATCACCTCCTCCTAGCATTATCCAAAGCACATCCAGTGAGCCCCATGATTTCACCCTTCTTCCTGCCATCACAGCTGTAGAATCTCCCATCCTTCCATCCACCCCATCTGAAGAGTCCATCCATGCATCCCCCAACATTCTATCCACACAAATCCTACCATGTCAAGATCTTTCCCAAAAGCATGTTGAAATACTCGTAGAAGAAAATCAAGATCCAATCCCTTCACTTCCCCCATCACATGTTCTGTTGCTTCCATCACCCCCAATCCAAAATCCTACACTCCTAATTCCTCCAATCCAAGATCCTATCATCCTAGTTTCTCCATCTGAAGATTCATTACTATCCCCCAATCCCAGTCAAAATCCCACCATCCTATCCTCTCCTCTTGAGGATCTTCCAAACCAAACTATCCCACTGCCATCATTCTATCCTCTTGGATCACTTACATTTGTCAGAGGTAACCCACTTCAAGCAGAAGCAATAAGTTCCATGTCTTCCATCAGGGAGCCAGAAATTGGATGTTTATCATATTCCCCAAGTCAGAAATATCCTTGTTTGGATAAAATGCTCAAGAAATGGAATTATCAAGGCAAAGGCCTAGGCATCCATGAACAAGGAAATTTGGAGCCTATCCAAGACAAGAAACATCCAAAGTTATGTGGCATTGGTCACACATCAGAAGAAGACACTTCCTCCAAAAATGTTGGTACAACTAAAGCTAAATTCAAGCATCCTTCCAAACCCACCATCACATCTTCCAAGGCATACAATGCTATTCCTCCTCCTCCATCATTACAGCCCAAGACAACCTATCACATTCCTCCATCCTCCAAATCCATTTTGGGTCCCTATGTCCCAAAATCTACCAACACATATCCTCCACATACCAAATCCATTTTGGGCCCTTACATCCCAAAATATCATCCCCCATCTTATCCTACTCAGACCTTCATCCAAAATCCAAGCATCCCTAGTCAAGATCAACAAAGGCACATTCCCACATATCCTATCTACCAATCTCCTTTCATCTCTCCATCCATATTTCCTCCATCCCGCACATCTCCTCATATATATTCCAATGCTCCCCACAATTTGGATGCCATATCCAATATGAATAAAGGGACATATCCACAAAGATCTAAGGATTGCCATGTCCAATCTAAACAACATGGTCAACCAAAGCAAAATCCAATCAAGCAATCCAATGCATCCCAATGGCCACAAAGGCCTAGCAAAGCACAAGAAAAATCCACTACATGGCCACAAAGGCCCAGTAATGAAAAAGCAAAATCTGATGCATACCAATGGCCACAAAGGCCCACCAAAGCTAAAGCAAAAATGATGTGGATCCCAAAGCAAAAAGATGTAATGCATCTAAAAGAAACATCTACAATGGCATCCAAAGTTGCTAATCCCCCAGCTATTCAGTCTTCTCCTCCATCTCCTAAATCTATTTTGGGTCCCAAAGATTCAAAATCTCTTAGTGTAAATCCTCCATCACATTCACCTCTATCTTCCACGTCCTATCCGCTTCATCCACCTTCCTCACAACATGTGCCAATGTTGGTCCTGACAGCATCTCCCTATCATGATCACTTTCCATCTTTCCATCCAAACAATTTCTACCACCATATATCCCATCTACCCCATCCAATCTGTGCTTTTGCATAAATTCCTCCATCCTAACAAAGTTGTACCAACATCCAAGCACATCAGAAAGATCAGTGAAGAAAGTCAGTGACAAATTAGAGAAATCAGTAGGTCAGCAAAATCAGAAAACGTCAACAACAAGTCAAAAGATCAATGAAGAAAGATAGCAACACATCAAAAATATTAGAAGGTCAGCATCTAATCAGCGAAAAAATCAAAAAATCCATAAAAATTAGAAAAAATCAAGAGAAAAGTATCAAAAAAAGAAAAGAGAAAAACATTCATCTAATGGTGAAAACTTGGCAATTCAAGCGCCTTGGACAAGTACCATGGTGAAAACTTGGCAAACAGGCATCATGCGTAGGCTCCCCCCCAATTCCTTTCTGTAGTTGGGGGCCATTCCCTTCTATCACCTCTTATCCAACATCTCCTCCATCCCATTTGTCTCTTGCTTCCTTCATCCTCCTTTTGGATCTTGATGAAAAAACAAAGACTACCAGGTATACATGCTTTTGGGCACTTTCTTGGCATCCATAACACCTTTCAGCTGCATATCCTCTATCCAATCCATTCATCCTAGCTTCCGTCTACCTTCCTCATCCTCTTGTTGGCATATCTTCCATCCAAGCATACCCCATGCCTCTGAAAATACATGAACTATCCTAAGCAGGGGGCATCTTATTCCTTGGTAACATATTCCTTGGAGACTATCTTTTATCCAAAATCTTCCATCTCCCAAATCCTTAAGCAAATCCACCATCCAATCCTTGAGCATTCCTCTATCCAAATTCCTCAGTAGTTCCTCCAGCATCCATCTTTCAATCCTCAAGAAAATCTTCCATCCAATCTCCCCAAGCATTCCTCTATCCAATCCTCAAGCAAATCTATCATCCAAGTCTCCTAAGCAGTTCCTCCATCCAAATCCAAATCTTCCTCCATCCAAATCTCCTAGCAGTTCCATCATCCTCATCCTAAGCATTTCTTCCATCTTTCCATCACCCAGTATCTTCCCTTGTCATTGGTATCTAGCTATAGGCTACCTTTCATGCAATCCAATGCCATTCATCCATATCCAACCATTCATAGCAGTCTTCTAGCAATCTTCCAATCCTCTCCACATCCTCTAGCTATCCAACATCCAAGATCAAGCCAATCCATCCAATCCAAATGCTTAGTCTTGTAGCAAGCCTTGATCTCAATCCAATCATCATCGTTGGGATATGTCCTTCCCAAATCTATGTCATTTCAGGACACATCTTTCGTCAGTCTGTCTTGGCTTTCCAGCCCAACTAGGGCATCATCTTGCATATCTTTGGAGCTTCAGCTTCATCCCCAAGTTCTTTGTACATCCTAATCTCGAGTCTTGTACCATAGCATCAGTCGTGTCTCCACCTAAACTCATTTGTACATATGTGTCTTTAGGTCCCATCCTTTGTGTCTGACATCCCTTGTCATTGTCTTGTTGTACATATCCTTGTTAGTCCTGCAACAACATTTGATCAAAAATCTTGTCCTACCCAACCTCGTACTTCAGCAACATCAATTGTCGACTATCCTTGATCATCATGACCATCTTTGAACTTCATCATTTTCCAATCAGCAACACAGCATTCTCCCCATCAACATCAGGTCCGCATAGATGTATGCTTTTTTTTTGTCTGACCTAAGCCTAATCACGGGTCCCCTCAGTTGTATCCTTCCTGTCTGACTTAATCTTCCACCAAGCACACCAGGTCCATGTCGATGTATCCTTCCACACGTTCAGACCAATCTTCCCACCATCAATCAAATCAAATCTCTCTCCTTGGCAAAGGTTGTCTTTTGGAGTTATCATTTTGGCCTTGGATTTTGTCCTTTGGGTCTTGTTAATCTTTTACAGCTTCTCGTTGTTCTCTACTCAAAGTCACCACGATCCTTTATATCATGGTGCGCTGCGAATGAGGATAATCTGGGGCAAGGTCTTTTGATCTTTTACTTCTGCCTGTGAGTCAGTTGTGTGTTTGTGGTTTCTTCAGCATCGTTTCCACCATGCTTCCTCTTGGGTTCATGCGTGATGCTGGGGCAACCCTGCGTGTCTTTTTCGCGTTAGTCCTCTGCAACGCTGGTGACAAGGCCTCGTGATCCCAGTATCTTTGACAGGTCTCTAGCATTGCTATATTAAACTAGGTTGTGCTCTCTAAAAGATCTAAAGCATGGAGCTTCCCCAAATCCCCTGCATCTTGCATCATATAGATTAATCTTGCATCCTCATATAGCTGCATCCTGCATTTTGCATTCCATCTCATCTTGCATTCACCCATCTTTGCTCTTGGAAGCTTGGTAATTTATCTCCCCTGCTTCCTCAGTCGTTCCTTCTCTGTTTCCTTTTGAGAAAATTCCACAACGTTTATTCCTTGTGTTATTTTCTCGAGGGGGCACAATCCCTTATTCCTCTAAATTCTAGCCTTGGGCATCTTATTTTCTTGTCTTTGAAGCCATGCCACTTGCGGCATCGCATCAAAGAGAGGCAAAATGTAGACACCTAAAAATCCTTTAGAAAATAAAGTATTTTTATTTTTTTTAAAATTCCTGATGACATCATCATTTGTTAATTAATTAATTATTTAATTAATTTATTTATTTTTATGTCATTAAATCCCTTTATCTTAATTAAAAACATTTAATTAAGGAATCCCTCCCAAAAATGTTTAAATCTTATTTAAACATTATCTCCTTATTTATTAATTATTTTAATTAATAAATTGACCAAAAATCCCAAAATAAATAATTTATTTATTTTTTGCCCAAAACTTGGCCAATTTCCTTAAGACCACTAACCTCTTCCAGAATCTTCTAATCCCTCCTTAATTTCGATTAAAAGGCTAATCCCATCTTTTCTAACCCTAATCTCAACTCAAAATATTTAATTAAGATTAAATATTTAATTTTCATATTTATTAAATATATTTTAATAAATATTCCCAAAACCAAAAGCCTTTGGAATGAATAAACATTTATTCCATAAAACCTAAGAAAACTCTAGACTCTTCTAGAAACTTCTCAACCCAACCTCTTCACCCATCCTAATCCTAAAATCCCTTAATCCTAATCCTAATCCTCCCCCTAACCTTGTCACATTCCCTAAACAAGGTTAGCCAACTCCTAAGCTTGACCCAAAGTCAACAAACTTCTAGAGGCTTCTCTTACATGCATTGAAGGCATTTAAGGCCTCCTTATCCCTCTTACATGCATTTATGGTGCATTTAAGAAGCCCCTCACCCCTTTCTTACACCCTTTGACCTTAGGCACATTTTCCAAATTGTGCACATTCCTCCCATCTTTCAACCCAATCCCCTTATGACACTTGTCACAAGGAGATAACCCTTCCCCTAATGAGCCTCAAACTCATTAAAGCTTTTGAGATAAATAAATCTTTATTTATCTCCTAAATTCCATATTTATCCTTAGAAAGTCTAGACTCTTCTAGAAAGTCTTCATCCTCATCCAAAGCCTAGACTCTTCTAGAAATTCTTCATCCTTATCCCCTTGACTCAACCCCTAACCTTACCCAAAACTCTAACCTATCCTCCTAACCCAAGCCCTTAGGAAATCCTATAAATACTCCTCCTTCCAAGAGTAAATTATTAGCTTAGTTTTTATCATTTATGCATTGTTATCATGAGCATTTTTAGCTAGATCATCTTAGCATACATCTTAATTGTTAGATTTCTTCATGTTTTTCATGTTTTCTAACACATCTTAGAATAGCTTAATGGATTAATCTTAGTTCATATTTCAAGCTTTTCTCATCATTTATGCATCACCATAAATCCCTCTCCATGCATTTGAGAGCACACCCACATCCCTCTAATTGAGGCAAATCAAACATTTGCTCTATAGCACTTGTTTTTAGCAACAATTTTGAGGTGGCTTTGGTTTTGTTTTCATGTCTTATGCTGTTTTTTAGTTCATGAACATGTTAGATTAGTCTAATGTTTGAATGTTTTAGCCTTTCAAGATAGGTAACAGGTTCAAAATCATAGTCTACACTATCATTATTTACCCACTACATATCAGGGTGTTGACTGAGTATTTCTTCCTTAGCATTTTTGTCTTTGATTATCTCATGAGTAATCTTTTGATGCTGATAGGGAGTCACATAGTTTTCTTTTTGATTTTCCAGATGTTGAATCTTCTTATCTAGCTCATCTAGATTTTCTTGGATCTGAGAATCTTCTGGATTGTCTTGGCTCTGAGAATCTACTAACTCATATTCATTATCTGTAAATGTTTTCCTAAATGGGGAGAAGTGTCCTCGTCCTCTTTGTGGAAAGAATTTTCCACGAGACCAATTGTTTCTAGAGGAAAACATATTGCACATGAAAGAAACTTCAGAATCTTCAGATGCTGAATGAAAACTTTCAGACTCGGATTCTGAGTGTAGACCAAAATGACGGACAAGAGGCTCTTGTTCAACTAAAATATCTGAATCAAAAATTTGAAGACAATAGTCTTCAGAATCAGAGGAGAAAGGACTATTAACTTCTGTTAAGGGCAAATAATCTAGTCCTGCTTTCCTTAATGTGCGAACTTTCTTTGAATGTTCAGGCTTATGGCGCTGATCACATTTGTTTGCATAATAAGGCCCTTTGCATATGTAACATTGTGGTTTAAAGTCCTTCTTTTTGATGCGATGCTTATTTCGCAAAAAGGTTTTTTTATATCTTTTCTTCCTTCTGAATTTTTGATGCTCTGAATATTTGTATTCAGGATACTTAGTCTGTTGCTTGCGACGTGAGAAATGCTTTTTCTCATGCTTCTGACATCCATAACTATTTTGCAAGCACTGACATACTCCATGTTTAAGATAAGGTAAGACAACCTTTTTCTGTTTCTATTTTTTCTTTTCAGAACATAGTTCTTCATTGATTTCTCTAATGAATTGAACTAATTGTGGAAATGTGACATCATTGATTGTCATATCTGGAGTATTTAGTATGCTATTTAGAATTCTTTCCCTATAATAAGACTGTAATTGTGAGGGAAACCCTTCTAAGAATGTATTGTACATCCAAGCATTATTGTTCGTTTGTCCAGACATGTAGAAATTCACATATTGTTCTTTACATTAATCTTCAAAGAATTTCATGTCACATATTCTATTTTCCTTAAATCTTTTGTATGCTGTTCTTTTCTTATTTTCATGCTGTCCCACAAACATTCTATATAAGGACTCACAGATAGGATTAACTCCTGAGTGAATAAGGTCTTCCTTATAGTGTGGTTCTAAAGAGTCCCATGTTGTTCGGGCTATGCCTGTTAGAGCATTTAGAGCTTGTCTGATGGCTTGTTCTGTAGTCACACCATCAACAGTATTGATAGCATTATCAATCCATGCTCGTAAAATATCAATTGTGGCTTTGTTCTTTATTGGATCATAATCATCAAAATTAGTTAGAGGTGGAGACACATCTGAGAAATTATGAATTCTATCAAATGGGCCACTGGAATTTTCCTGCTTTACCATATTAACAGAGTGCCATTTTCCTATTTTCTTATCAAATTCCTGAGGCTTGGGTTCTGGCACATCTAATAGTAATGGCTTTCCTAATTGTTGACATTTCAATCTTTCTAGATCTTCTGTGGCATCAGGAAAAGTCCATTTTTTTGAGCTGGTCTTCTGTAGAGTTACTTTCAACTCATCAGACTGATGGATTACTACTTGTTCAAGTGTTTGTGTAACTATGGATATGGCTTGAGTAACATTTTGAGCATCCACATACTGTTGTGAGCTGACTTGTTCAACTATTCTTTGGACTTGAGAAGTGGTTTTCTGGACTTGTTGTAAATGTTGAGTTTGTTTGGCTTGCTCGGTCCACCAAGCTTCTGCTGAAGTTTTAAAACTAGAATAATCGCGGTGAAGAGCAGCGATATCTTGGGAAATTGTAAAAGACATGATACTGGCAAGGCGACTTTCCAAAGCTTTGAGAGAAACTAACACTTCATGGAAGTTAGAATTCTGACTAGCTTCAAGTTTTTGACGCTAAAGTTCAGCTTGCAAAAGACGCTGATGTGTATCTTGTTGAAAAAGTAATGCTTTGCGAAGATAGAGATTAGCATAATTGAGCATTTTAGATTTTGTTGTAGCATCAGGTTGACCTTGTGCAATGACATGTTGAGGCCAATATGGAATTGAGAATTTGTCATCTGACGAGTTAAGCATGAAATCGCAAAAAGGTGGTATTCCTTTGGGGACTTCTATGGGTACACTGGTAGATGCTTTCTCAGATGCTATAATATCTGGCTCAGAGAATGGTGTATTGTGTCCTGATAAAATCATTCTCACGTGAAAAGTATTTTTGACATATTTACAATGATCACATTGTAGACTTCCATCATCTAACTCACTGAACTGTGGATGTTCACAGTGGTTGATAGTTTGAGTAAGAGGATTGGAGATTAATGTTGCAGGTTCTCTAAAAGATTGTTTGCAGTTTGAGCAATATAGAGATCCTTGAGAGTCAGGGATACAATTTAGATGGTTACACTGAGTCGGTGGTTTTACAGATAGACTTGACTCAATTCGTTGAATACCTTTGGAACTAGATCCAAAAGATTTTCTATAATTTGGCTCATCAAAGAGGATATGGGCTTTTCCAGGGGTTTCCTTGATACTTGCAATAGTGGTAAGGTTCTTTGGCATGTTTCTTTGCTGAAGAGCTCTAGTATCAATGATCCAATTTTTTGGAACTTGGATATCTGCAAGATTTATCATTTTGGGTACTGTAAGCTGAGCACCTTTGGTTTGGGTTTGCCATAACAAAGAATATTTAGCTTTATACTTGTCAGATCGAGGATCCTTGACTATTGGAATGGTGGTGTTAAACAACCGACCATACAAAGCAAAATACAAAGCATGGGTTATGGATCTAGGTTTCATATCTAGGTAATGAGTACCAAATTGAAACATAAGGACTTTATCTAGATGTGGATCTGACAAACTAATTGCAAAATTTGGGACTACATCAAAGGCTATCGCTCCTATAGCCATTGGAGCAGAAATTCCTCCCATTAACATGTCACAATATCTATTATGACAAACATCAAGAAGAGTCATAAAAACTGTAGCTGGGATTCCTTTCCTATACAGTGGTTCACTTCCAGCAATAATACTACCTATATGCAGATATTTGTATCCATTTTTTGTTTTTGCTTGTTTGACAAGACTCTGTATCTCTTTACTAGACATGAGATTAATGAAGCTATGGGCTTCATCATTACGGACTTCAACTTGTAATTCTATTACTTTACAAACAGTCTTAGACTTATACTGAAGCATTCCTAAATCAGAATATATTACTTTCCAATTTTTTGTAGGAAGCCTAAATCTTTTTTTAGGTAAGTAAAATTTTTCATGATTATCTACATGCATATCTTCATCCAAAATAGCATTATTTAAAGAGTGAAAGACTGAACCAAGACTCACAAGTTCTTCTATTTCTAGTTTGTTGAATTCATCCTCAGAGTTCTGTGTTCCTTCCATCCCGTTCTGCTTCGCACTACTTGTTTTTGTTGAGCTACTCTCCCAGCCTCTAAAATGCCTTTCCACAGCTTAAACAATGAGGTCTTACGTCACTCAAAAAACACAAGGAAGCAAGGATAAAGGAATGTATCATAGATTTGAGACACAAGAGGAATAAATAGAAATATTTTATTGAGACAGTGGCTCTGATACCAATTTTTACAGTAAGCTCCGAGAGTAGAATAGGATCACTTCTACTACATCCCTAAAGTCTTCTCAAGGTCAAAGCATGGGACCCACGGTTTTAACCAAGTCGTCCAACCTCATGCATTTAGTTTTGCCTTGATTTTCGGGATTCGAAAGAAGGTTGTTTGATGACAAGGGCCTTATTTTAAACTTCATAATTTATTGAACATCCCAAATTACATTTGGTTAGAAACAAATTATTATTTTGGAATTAGTTTAATTTGTGAGGCTCATAATTATAAAGCCAAACTAGGTTAATTTGTTATGTAATTTGGGAGTTAAATGGTTATTTGGTTTTAGATCAAATAAGACAAATTTTATGTATAAAAGGAGGGGAATTTAGAAGAGATGGACAATTAGTTTGGAAGAAAAAAATTCCTCTTGGGAGAATTTGGAGAAGTTTTGTAATTCTTGAGAGAGCTTGTAGGTGAGAGATTATTGTAAGCACAAAGTTATTATCTTCAAGTGCGAAAGAGAGAGACTGTAAAGGCTGAAGCTTGGATGTTGTAAGAAGGCATGTTTTGCCTGGTGACATTAATAAAGCGGTCCCTGAATTGAGAAGTGGACCCAGAGATGTAGTCCTAACTGGACGAACTCCGTTATCAATTGTTTGCGTCTCTTCTATCTCTTTCCTATTCTCTCATTTCATTTTCAGTTATGTTCTTTCTTTTATGTTGCTAAACATAATTGATTTAAGTGTTTAAAGTGTAACACTTTCTTGTAATTTCAACAGTTAAAAAACATAGTCATGCAATTCTGCCAGGATCAGGAATAAATTGTAATTGGAATTAATTTACAAGTCATTTTTGTAAACTCTAATTTCAAATAAAGTGGTATCAGAGCCGATTTTGTAGGAAATTGCAAGTGAATGTTAACCAGGTTGAAATTAAAGTGAGGAGAAGGTGAACTTGCAGAATTTAATCCAGAGATCGGTTTGATGTGAGTCACTCGAAGATCAAACATGGATCAACAAGAAGATGGAAAGACTCAAAATCCCAGATTTGAAATCTTTGATAATGAGGAAGCATTTCACAAAATGTTCCTAGATATGAAGATGATGATAGAAGAGTTGTACATAGAACGACAAAGGAAAAGGGAGAGAAAGGATAGAAAGAAGGAGCAAGCTAAATCATCATCAAAAGATGACAAAGGTAAAGGAGTAGGAGGTGGTCGTGACCCTCCTTAACCTCCATCTCCATCTTCTTCTTCATCCTCTTCTTCTTCATCATCTACTTCTTCTAAAAAGAAACAACTTGTGCAAAGTAATTCACCTTTGTTGAAGCTTGATGTTAAATTTGATTTGCCAATCTATAATGGAGAGCTAGATGCAGATAAGCTAGATAATTGGATTAAGTGAATTGAAGTTTATTGTAGAATTCAGAAGTTTATAGATGACACTTCAAAGATCCAATTAGCAACTCTTCACCTAGGAGGCCCAGCCTTAATCTGGTGGGAGAGCAGAACTCAAGAAGATTTAATCCAACATGGTAAAATTATCTCTTGGTATGAGTTTATAGCTGCATTAAAGAAACAATTTTATCCATTAGGGCATATGCAAAAAGCAGTAATGAATTGGCAAAAGTGTGCAAGAATATACACAGGAGTTTAGGAAAAGGGCTTTAATTTTGGGTGTTCCATTGCATACACAAGAAACTTTGTTAAAGTTTATAGGTGGATTACATGATAATTTGAAACATACAATACTTATGTTTAATCCAACTAACATTGATGAAGTTAGTGTGCAAGCTATCCATTTGGAAACAAGCTCAAGGAAAAGCCATGATAATCTGATGATGGACTCTGGTAAACATAAAAGTGACAAGAAAGGGAAGGAAAAATCCCAAAGAATAGCTACTGTAAAGAAGGAAGATGAGAAGCCATATTGCTCACATTGCAAGAAGAAAGGCCACGAAGATGTAAAGTGTTGGAAAATGCATCCCAATCAAAAGCCCAAGTGGTTCAAGGATCGAAATGGTAAGCAAAAGACTGCAACTATCGTGCAAGATCTTGGATCAGGTTCTGATGATGAAACCAAGATCTCAGTTGTGGGTATTAAAGGTAACATTCATATTGTCAGTACTAGTTCACATGCTTCTTCTTCTAAGTGTAATCAACTTCCTGATGAAAGTAGAAGGAATGACTTGTTTTACATAAGGGCTATTGCTAAACAAACTAAGATTGACACATTGATAGATAGTGGGTCACAAGTTAATCTTATCTCAGAACAAGTTGTTAAGCAACTGGGATTAGAAACAACTCCTCATCCTAGGCCCTATCCATTGGGTTGGGTGCATGATAATGCTCGGTTACATGTCTCAAGGCAGTGTAAACTCTGATTTGCAATGACATCCAAATTTGTTGGTGAGGTAGTGTTAGATGTTATTCCGCTTGACATCTGTGGGATGGTTCTAGGCAGTCCTTATTTGTTTGACAGAAAAGCTATTTTCTACAGGGAATATAATAGGTATCATTTGTTTAAGAATGGAATTGAATTCAGTGTTAAGGCTCATCACATGAAGAGTGATAGATCTATTGTAAATACAAGACATTTGAAGATGGTTGTCAATGCAAGCAATGATTTAACCCTTATGTCTGTAACAGCTAGTGATGATAGGCATAGAGATGGGATCATCTCTAATCATGCTAAGGTGTCACAAACATCACAATGGGAGGAAAAATTGAAAGCAAAGTCAGGCCTCTAGCCAACAATGGTAACAGAGGGTTTGAATGAATCATTTTCTAATAATGTTCATATTCAAGAGATCGAGAATGTTGATACATTTTCCTTCACATCAGTTATTTCAGTACTGTTGATTGTTATTATTCTTGTATTTACTATGTGGATGATGAATGTAACAGTGAAAATTGATGAATATGTAGCTAATTGTGTCAACAATGCTATCTCATATGTCTTTATGTTTGTGGTGGGTCAGATGTTTAGAATTCCAGTAGGACATGCAGATGATACTGGGCAAGTGGGGCAACATTGCTTTTGTTCAAAATGTACATAAAAATAGACTTTTGGAGGTCCAAAAGCTTCTCAGTGGGGAGGAATGATCCAGATGGATCTATGAAGGCCAAAAATTTACAGTCTCATAATCTCTCAAATTCTACATCACTGCAAAGAGCTCAAAGAATGGAACCCAACGCAACTTGAACGGGCGAAAAAGGAGCCCGTATGCAAAAGTTATGCTTGGTCAAAGTTTGGTCAAATAGGTGAACCAGAGGGCTAGATAAAAGGCGAAATCAGACCATCTCAAAAGTGGTCAACAATGGATTTCAAAATGAAGAGCCCGATGAGAGCTTTCCAACGGTGTTTGTTTCATAAAAAATGAAGCTCGTATGAAGAAGTTATGACAATTTGAATTTTGGAGGCAAAATGTAATAGTGATGACATCAGCAATGACATGGCAAGCTAGTGACGTGGCACCTCCTCTCTTGAATGGTCAGTTTGGTAAAATATTGTTGAGGAGGTTCGAACCTTGAACCTCTTATTTGCTATTTACCCTCTCTCCCATTACACCATATGCAAAGCATGGGAACGGTTTTAACCAAGTCGTCCAACCTCATGCATTTAGTTTTGCCTTGATTTTCGAGAGCTGCCTTGATTTTCGGGATTCGAAAGAAGGTTGTTTGATGACGAGGGCCTTACTTTAAACTTCATAATTTATTGAACATCCCAAATTACATTTGGTTAGAAACAAATTATTATTTTGGGATTAGTTTAATTTGTGAGGCTCATAATTATAAAGCCAAAATAGGTAAATTTGTTATGTAATTTGGGAGTTAAATGGTTATTTGGTTTTAGACCAAATAAGGAAAATTTTATGTATAAGAGGAGGGGAATTTAGAAGAGATGGACAATTAGCTTGGAAGAAAAAAATTGGTCTTGGGAGAATTTGGAGAAGTTTTGTAATTCTTGAGAGAGCTTGTAGGTGATAGATTATTGTAAGCACGAAGTTATTATCTTCAAGTGCAAAAGAGAGAGACTGTAAAGGCTGAAGCTTGGATGTTGTAAGAAGGCGTGTTTTTCCTGGTGACATTAATAAAGTGGTCCCCAAATTGAGAAGCGGACCCAGAGACGTAGTCCTAACTGGATGAACTCCATTATCAATTGTTTGCGTCTCTTCTATCTCTTTCCTATTCTCTCATTTCATTTTCAGTTATGTTCTTTCTTTTATGTTGCTAAACATAATTCATTTAAGTGTTTAAAGTGTAACACTTTCTTGTAATTTCAACGATTAAAAAACATAGTCATGCAATTCTGCTAGGATCGGGAATAAACTGTAATTGGAATTAATTTACAAGTTATTTTTGTAAACTCTAATTTCAGATCAAGTGGTATCAGAGAGAGATCACCTTATCCCAGTAAGATTGAATTTCTTACTGTGAGACATTGATGCAGGGGCATTCTTGGTCCTCGGTGAATCTGCACGGTGGTTTGTTATTTGGTCGGTGTTACTCAATTACAACCTTAACCAATGGTCTCAGCTATTGAAGGAAGCTCGATCACTGAAGGAACTCGGTGGAACTGGTGCTCGATAATGCATGTGTTTCTCAGTGTTGCTTGGCTTGGTCGGTCATTTCATTGGTGCTCGATTGTTTCTTCGGCACTTGGTAGATGGTCTTACCGACTGGAGTTCTTGAAGATTTGCTTGGCCGACTTGGTGCATTTATTGTTGGTATCTTTTGTTGGATTCTCCTATGAGGATCTAAAGGTCGACATGTTGAATTAAATGTTTGTAAGGCTATTTGTGAGCCGACTTGTATTGTATTTAATATTTGTTTGTAGGAGTTAATTATTTCATCCAGCCGACTTGTGGCTGATGATTAGTATTTAAGGGGTGTGTGGGGTAGTTGTTTAAGAATGACTTAGAGAGATCATGAAAGCAGATTTGGGAGAACTAGGTAAGTGAAGTTGTGGAAAAGATCCTGTGAGATCTTGCAGATTAGATTGTTATCTGATAGTTTGTATTATCAGAGCTAGTGGTTGCATACTTGGAGACAAGGAGATTTCTTGGAGGCTTGTGAGCTCAAGTTCAGATCTGCCTTAGGGTTTCCATTAGTTGTTGATAGTTTTTAGAATTCAACTAGCTAGAGTTGTATTGGATCTTGTTGATCTTGCAGAATTACTTCTTGATTGTAATTGGCCCTAACCCGGAAGGCCTTACAGTCGGGCATGTTAATGAAAATATGAGTTAAACAATTATTGTGTTATGTTATTCCTTCATGTTGTTCTGAAGCTACAAGGTTGGACTGTCCTTAATTGGATCCTCTACACCTTGATCTGTGTCAGGTGGTATTAGAGCTGAGTTGATCTATTATGGAGCGAAGATTAATCTTGCGAGGGCTGATCTTGTGAAGTTGATCTTGTTGGCGAAGAGATTATATGATCTGAGTTGCAGATCCATGGCACTGAACTTGTGGGATCTTTCCCTAGTTGTTTGTGCAAGGTAGCAGGTTGTGATTTGACTTTCATACAACTTGGAGATTGTCACAAGGTTGTCGGTGTAAGGTTTGTTGCAGAGGGTTTCTCTTATCTTTAAGGATGCCTCCGAGAAGATTGGACCCTAGAGTAGTTGTTAATCTCTTTGATACTATGGAATCTAGGATTACAGAGAAGGTGAAATCAGATTTCAGATCTGAGATGGAACTGATGAAGAATGACATGGTCACTGAGATCATGAGAGTTGTTACTAGTGTACCTCAGAATGTTGGTACTGAAGATGGTTATGAAGAAGCTACTAAAGAATTTGAAGCCACTGGATCTAGTGGTGATGATCAGAGAGACATACCTAGTGAAGACAGAACTAGTCAGTTATATAGATCTCGAGCTTGGTTAAGTAAAAGTTAACGAATGGAAGTTTCTACTTTCTCTGGTACCTTGAAACCTGAGAACTTGATTGATTGGATTGGTGAGCTTGAAGATATATTTGAGCTGGAAGAAATTGAAGATCCTCTTTGGGTGAGATTGGCACAGACTAAGTTGAAAGGACATGATACTCTTTGGTGGAAAGAATTACAAAGAGATAGAGAAGATGAAGGTGAAATGAAGATCAATCGGTGGAGGTTAATGGGGACAAAATTGAAAGCTAAGTTCATACCTTCTTACTATGAGCTTGACTTGTTTAAGAAGTTGCAGAATCTGAAGCAGAAGGATTTTTCTGTTGAAGATTATATCGAGGAGTTCTACAAACTTACTATTTGGTCTGGACACAGAGAATTTGGTAAGGAAAAGGTAGCTCAGTATGTGAATGATTTGAGATTCAATATTCAGGATGAGCTTGGTATGTTGAAGATGCTTATCAGTAAGATCTGAAGGCAGAAGATAAGTTGAAGAGGAAACAACATAGTAATCCCTAAGGGAAGGAAAAGATTGATCACTCGGTGAAGGATAAACTGACTGATGCAGAAGATAAACAAAAACCTGTAGAACTGAAGAAGAAGACATGTAGAGTTATCTTTAAGGGTACTTGCTATAACTATGGAGAAGAAGGACACCGTTCTTTTGAGTGTACATAGAAGAAGTCTGGTGACTGACAAAATGTTGTGGTGAATGAGAATATTCAGAATGAACCTGAATCTGAGAACTTGCTAGCTCGGCAAACATTGCTTGGTACGAAGGAGGAACCTTGTTAGAGGAATAACTTGTTCAGGACTCGGTGCAAGTTTGGAGGTAAACTTTGTGATGTTATTGTTGATAGTGGTAGTACTGATAACCTTATTGTTGAGGACATGGTTCAGAAACTTGGTTTTAATAGAATGAAGCATCCTTATCCTTATAGGATTGGTTGGTTGCAAGATGATCATGCTTTGGAAGTAAGAGAACAGTGCTTTGTTGATATTTAGATTGGCCAGTATAAGGATCTTGTGTTATGTGATATTGTGAAGATGAATAGTTGTCATATATTGCTTGGTAGACCTTGGCAATATGATTGCAGAGCTATGTATGGTTGTGTGATGAATGTGTTTACTGTTGAGAAGGATGAAAGGAAGTTTTCCTTGATGCCTTTGATGGATACAATGCTTGGTAGGAGAAGCCTGAGTATTGGTAGCCAAGTTGAGTTGGTGGATCCTGAAGGTATGGATGATCAGTGTGAAGAACAGACTTGTGTGTTGTCGAGAAAAGACTTGAAGAGATAGAGGAAGTTGAAGTGGAAGAGTATGCAAGTAGAGAAGATGGAGGACTTGTATGTGAAGAACCAGTTCAGGATTTATGTGTTGAATCCTAGAAGATGTTCTTCTCACATATGAACATGTTTTCAAACCTGGGGTGTCTAATGCAGGGGCATTCTTTTTCATCGGTGAATCTTCATGGTGGTTTGTTATTTGGTTGGTGTTACTCATTTGCAGCCTTAACCGATGTCTCAGTTATTGAAGGAAGCTTGGTCACTGAAGGAACTCGGTGAAGCTTCTGGTGCTCAGTAATGCCTGTGTTGATTGGTGTTGCTTGGCTTGGTCGATCATTTCACTGGTGCTCAATTATTTCTCTGGCACTTGGTAGATGGTCTTACTAACTGGATTTCTTGAAGATTTGCTTGGCCGACTTGGTGCATTTATTGTTGGTATCTTTTGTTGGATTCTCCTATGTGGATCTGGAGGTCGACATGTTGAATTAAATGTTTGTAAGGCTATTTGTGAGCTGACTTGTATTGCATGTAATATTTGTTTGTAGGAGTTAATTGTTTCATCCAGTCGACTTGTGGCTGATGATTAGTATTTAAGGGGTGTGTGGGGTAGTTTCTTAAGCATGACTTAGAGAGATCATCAAAGCAGATTTGGGAGAACCAGATAAGTGAAGTTGTGGAAAATATCTTGCAAGATCTTACAAATCATATTGTTATCTGATAGTTTGTATTGGCAGAGCTAGTGGTTGCATACTTGGAGACAAGGAGATTGCTTGGAGGCTTGTGAGCTCAAGTTCAGATCAGCCTTAGGTTGTCCATCAGTTACTGATATTTTTTTGAACTGGACTAGCTAGAGTTGTATTAGATCTTATTGATCTTGCATAATTACTTCTTGATTGTAATTGGCCCTAACTCGGAAGGCCTTACAGTTGGGTATGTTAATGAAAATCTAAGTTAAATAATTGTTGTGTTGTATTATTCTGCTATGTTGTTCTAAAGCTGCAAGGTTGGACTATCCTTAATTGGATCCTCTGTACCTTGATCTGCATCAGACACACAAAGAAGGTGTGGAAAAATATGGCATTGAAAGTTCTAGCAGGTTTGTGTGCCATGATAGTCAATCCATCAAGGATCCATCCTTAAGGAAAGTGTATCTAATAAGGGATCTAGCAAAGGAAATACTTGTTCTAAGGGAAGGTAAGCTTCCTTAGGGGTTAGTAAGGAAAGGAAGGATCTATCCTTAATGAAAGTGTATCCATAAGGGATCTAAAAGAGGGATATGTCCTAAGGGAAGGTAAGATAACTTAGGGATAAAAAAGAAAAGGAGTTATCCTTAAGGAAAGTGTATCCATTAAGGGATCCAAATGCAAAGAAGCATTGAAATAGTGTGTGTGTGAAAAATCTGAGCAAAGTGTATGTCCCCACATTAAAGAAATTACAAATGCCTTAACGGGATAAATTGCTTTAAAGGAGCGTACATGCATCCATGAGAAATGTTTCCACTTTGACATGCCCCAAGAAGGGACAAATCAAGGGAAATGAGCACATGAAAAAAAAAGAGCACAAAAGGTATCTATGACCTTTGGGGTCATTATGATCATATGATAATATGTGAAATATTATATCAAAATAAAATGCCATCATCCCCTAAAGGAAGTAGAACTACAATACAATGGAAGAAAATCACATAAGAGTTACAAAGAAGAGTCTTTTTGGATCATCATTATGGAGACCAAAAAGAATAGGTGCCTACTGTCTTGCATCATCCAAATCAGATAGCATAAAGGCACATTTACAAATAGTGGCACAAGTACAACATAATATATAATGACATATAGAAGAAGAAAGATACAATAGAAGAATGTTTACAACATTGTGATTCCTTATCACCTTTCACCAACAAAGCAACAAGGGTCATTTAAATAAATCTGAACAAAATATGCAACATGCAACACATCACGAGGGAAGCACATTACAATAGGAAAACACATAGAATTTACCACACAAGATGACCTAGTCAAGAGTATTTCTTTCCCCCTATCTCAGTCTATAGTGTTTAGGGAAGGTGGAAAACTCACAAGAGGATAAAAATCAAGCACAACATATGGAACAATAGCTAGTTCCAAAAAGGACCCTACTGCGAAGATGGGTTATTGTGTGCATTACTAGGAGTGATAGATAACTATTGTGAAAAAATAGGTGGTAAATCATGATCAATATCAATAGTCTGATAGTCATCAAAATCACTAGCATGAATATCATTGTTAGTATCATGAACATCATCATCAAGAGTATCTTCATCATCAAGATTGATTTTAATAGAATTTATTATATGAATAGCATTGTCATGTTTGTACATTTTTGCTTGATTTAAATTCACTTTCTCCATAGGCTCAGGTATGGGTTGAGAATATGGGAGAAAAGTATGAGTGTATGAGGTGAAGCAATGTTTTGAGAAGAGCATTTATAATCTCTAGCACTACAATTGTGATAAAAATCATGGGCATGAAATTTTCATTTGGTCTTGTTAGAAATTTGGTTTGGGATAGGATTAATCAACTTTAGGTCATTTTATTCTTTAGGAGGAAGAACGAAAGGATCCATAATAGGCTGAGAGATCGGTTGAGAAGTATGTAGATAAGCAATAGGAAGAGGAGGTATAGGTGATGTAGGAATTAGTCCACATATAGGATCATCCTTAGGTTTTATAAGTTCCCAAATCTTGTAGACCTTATAGGCTTGGTATGATCACAAGAGATAGTCAGGATGGGTTTTAGTTGTTTGAGGCATGGAAGGGTTTGCATGAATGTTGAATATTTCTTATGGGGGAGTGTTCTAGCATTACTGGAGTAGTCACATGTTGAATTCATGACTATTTTTGTCATTGATGTCAACATATTGTTTATACTAAAGATTAGCAGAGTAGAAGAAAGAGTTTGAATTAACGCACATAGAGAATTGCACATGAAGTTATGCAGAGATGAGGACATATTTTTCATAATGTCCTGATAACATGGTTAAGAGAACATACAAAAATTCAAGTATTTGTGCTAGTTATGAGTGATCTAGTGGAAACTGTATTCTGACAAAGTTTCTGAGAAGCAGTTTGTGATAATAGGATTATATCTCCTAATAGGGATAGAATCTGGACAAGTGAAGTTATATAGAGGTTGAAGACATTGCGAAGGTGACCTGGATAAGTCAACATAGTTAGAGGTTTCACATGTGAAGATTTATTAAGTTTGTGACTTGGCATTTTTGTGTAATTATGGAAATATTATGTAACATTTTATATTTTATATTTTATAATTGGTAATGCCTAATTGGCCGACTCAACTATGAAATATTGAGAATGGTATAAAGGAAGGATTTTTTTCCTTGATTGAAATGTGTGGATGTGAAATAATGTGAGTAAGTGATCTAAAGGATTTTTAACTAATGTGAAGTGTGCAGATCTGGTGTTGAGATCTGGAAAGCATTTGGTGCGGTTCAAGCATAGTCAGAGGAGAGAAGAAAAGTTATTGAGATCAGTTGTACTTGGTTTTTTTTTTTGGATAATACAAAGATTAGTTGGATAGTGTGTTTGGTGATCTTTCCCTTGAAGCTATTTGGAAAGTGGGTCCTTATGTCTTCTGCAACTCCTAATAGGGTTGGAATTTCTTCACAAGGATTCAAAGTCTCCTGACAAGGACTAATATGTACTCAATGTATTTCATAGACTCCTAATAGGGTCCATCCTCTCCCAAGGATTTTTTGTATTAGTACATCTTTTTTGGGTCCCATCTCCACTGGGGTTTACTCTCTTATCAAGAGGTTCCCTAGTTAACAAATCTGGTTTCATTGTGTATGGTTATCTTTTTATGGTTGTTGTTTATGTTAATCACATGTTTCAGATCTAATAAGGTTAAGAAAAGTTGTTTTTATTCAGATAAATGATTCACCCCCCCTCCCCCCTTAGTTATCTTGGTGGACTTTATTTTCTAACAATTGGTATCAAAGCATCAAGTCCTTGAAAGAAAATCTTAACAGCTTAAGGAGATCCATGGCAAGTCATTTTAGAAAAGAAAGTCCTAAGTTTGATGGAGTTAACTATGACAGGTAGAAAGAGAAGATGAAGACACATCTACTATGTTTAGGGCCAGGATATTGGTTGATCACAAAGAATGAGAAAACTATCATTGAAGAAGAAAAGATTGAGGATTTCACTGAAAAATAAAGAGATCTATTGATGTGTAACATACTTGCTAGAGAAGCACTTTTGTCAGCTCTTCCTGAGAATGAGTTTAGTCAGGTAAAATCTTTAAAGACATCTCATGAAATTTTATTAGCTTTGGAATCTACTTTTGAAGGTGATAAACATGCTAAGAGAATCAGATTACAAAATTAGATATTCTTATTTCAAGAAGCTAAAATGATGGAAGATGAATCTGTTAGAAGTTATATTGGTAGAATATCAGAGATTTTTGTAGGTATCAAAGCTTGTGAAAGAAATAAGGATGAAGATGAGATCATATGGAAGATCTTGAAAACCCTGACTCCAACATTTAAGTAGATAGTGTAGATGATTGAACAAGTCATACCTTATACTAATAAATTTACTAGACAGACTCTTCTTGGAAGATTGGAAGCAGCAGAGATAAGTCTGAAATAATCTAGAGATTTTTCCAGGATTGAAACTGCCTTTAGCCAACTTAGCATTCACCCTACTTTGTCAAGAAGTGCAAGTGTCAGTGGAGATTATGCCAGTAGAAGCAGATCCAAATCTGAAGAAGATAGAAATATTGAAGAATGAATTCCCCTGCTTGTGAAAGGAGAACCAGAAGGTAAGAAAATCTTTAAATGTTGGACTTGTCAAGAATATGGTCATTTTGCTTCTAAATGTCCTAAGAGAATGAAGAAATATAAGAAAAACTTTAAGCCTAGAAGACCTAAAGAATGTTATTATGCTAATGATGAAGAATTTGAAGCCAGTATTGAGAAATTCTTAAGTGAGAGTGATAATGAAAGTGATGATATAGGATTTTTTGCAATAAAAGAAGAAAATTCTAAAACAGAAGTCAAAGAAGAAAAATCTTTGGTGTCACAAGTTGAAAAGAAAACTAATTGGATCATAGATAGTGGTTGTTCACATCATATGACTAGTGATATGAATAAGTTTATCAAGTTTAACAACTATGATGGAGGAATTGTTAGAGTTGGGAATAATGCACCTTGTCGCATAAAAGGAATAGGATCTATTACTCTTGATGGAAAGACTAACACCGATGATGTTTACTTTGTCAATGGATTAAAATATAATCTTGTAAGTGTTGGACAGTTAGTTGATAAGGGGTATCAGGTTTCATTTACTAAAAAGACTTGTATGATCAAGGATAATAATGGTAAGATGATTGGAATAGGAGCAAGAACCAGAGGTAATGTATTTCACTTGAATCCTACTGAGATGACATGCTTGATTGCTAAACTTGATGATAGTTGGTTATGGCACAAAAGGTTTTGTCACATAAACTTTGATAACATTGTGAAAGCAAGCACTACATTTGAAGTAAGAGATTTTCCTAAAATTGTGAAAACTACTAATATGGTGTGTAAGGAATGTGTTATGGAAAAATAGAAGAGAAGTTATTTTCCTAGTAAGAAGTCTACCACAGCAACAAAATTGGAGATTGTTCATACAAATTTGAGTGGTCCTACAAGAACAAGAGGATTCTATGGTGAAAGGTATTTTATGATTCTTGTTGATGACTTTACTAGGATGATGTGACTAGCATTTCTTAAAGAAAAGTCAGAAGCATTTGAAAAGTTTAGATTGCTTAAGATTAGAGTTGAGAATGAATCTAGAATGAAGATTAAATGTTTAAGATCTGATAGAGGTGGAGAATTTACTTCAAATGAATTTAATAATTTTTGTGAAGTGAATCGCATTAAGAGACATATTTCAGCCCCTAAAACACCTGAGAAAAATGGTATTGTTGAAATAAGAAATAGATCGGTAACTAAGGCAACAAGAGCTATGTTATTTGAGAATGATGTAGCAAAGATATTTTGGAGAGATGCAATAAACACAATAGTATATACAATAAATAGAGTATAGATCAGAGCAGACACAGACAAGATTCCTTATGAATTATGGTTTGGACATGCACCATCAGTAAAATACTTCAAAATCTTTGGAAGTAAGTTTTACATTAAGAGAGATGATGACATTGGTAAGTTTGATCCGAGAAGTGATGAAGTTATGTTTCTTGGTTATTCATTGAAAAAGAAAAGCTTGTAGATGTTTCAATAAGAGAAATAAGACTATTCTTGAGAGTGAAAATGTTAAAGTGGATGAAAAGTTTAGAATTTGGGAAAGAGTATTTGATTATGATTCAGATGAAGAAGCCTATCCTAAAACTTATCAAGAAAATGTTGAGTTGTTTTATGAAACTAACAATGATTTGTAGAATGAGATTCATGATAAGGAACAAAGAGAAGAACCAAGATCTGAACCTAGAATTGAAGCAAGAGTTGAATCAATAACACCTAATAAGAACTTGATAAGGAATCATCCTGTCGATCAGATTATTAGGAGAAAAGACAAAGGAGTTATGACAATAAATAAGGTACATGAAGAATTATGTTTCATTTCTCAGATTGAACCTAAAAATATTGATGAAGCTTGTAAAGATGATCATTGGATTCAAGCAATGAAGGAAGATTTGGATCAGGTTGAGAAGAATAACACTTGGGAATTGGTTCCCAGACCTAAGGAAAAATATGTTATTGGAACTAAATGGGTTTTTAGAAACAAGATGAATGAACAAGGTGAAGTTGTAAGAAACAAAGAAAGAATGGTATGTAAAGGATACTCACAAAAAGAAGGTATAGATTATGAAGAAATATTTGCACCTATTGCAAGAATTGAAGTAGTAAGGATGTTTTTGGCCTATGCATCTTATAATAAATTCAAAGTGTATTAGATGGACGTGAAGTCAACATTTATGAATGGTGAATTAGAAGAAGAAGTCTACATTGAGAAGCTTGGTGGTTTTCCTTTGACTCAAGAAGGAGATATGGTTTGCAAGTTGAACAAAGCACTATATGGACTAGCAAGCACCTAGAACCTGGTATGCAAGGTTGGATAAATATTTGGCAAAATTGGGATTTACTAAAGGTACTGCAAATAGTAACTTATATCTAAAAGAAATAGAGAATGGTCTATTGATTGTTGTTATTTTTGTGGATGATATAACCTTTGGAGGACAACATGAGGCAAGTGATAAATTTTCTAATGAAATGAAGAAGGAATTTGAGATGAGCATGATTAGAGAAATGAATTTTTTTTTAAGTTTGCAGATTGTGCAGAATAATGATGGTATTTTCTTATCTCAAACTAAGTATCTGAAATACTTATTGTAGAGATTTGGTTTGGAAAATTGTAAGCCTATTGGTACACATATAGTAACTGGTCATAACTTATCTAGTAAAGATGAGACCCTTGTAGTTGAACAAAGGAAGTACATATCTATGATTGGAGGTTTGCAATATCTAACTCACAGAAGATCGGATATAGAAAATGCAGTTGGAATTGTTGTGAGATTTCAAGTTGATCCTAAGGATTCACATTATGTAGCAATAAAGAGGATATTCAAATATTTAAAAGGTACAACTAATTTTGGGTTGTGGTATGAAAAATCAAATGAATTTACCCTATGTGCATATACAGATGTGGATTGGGGAGGTAGTGTAGATGATAAAAAGAGTACAAGTGGTGGAGCATTTTTTCTTAGAGGAAGATTGGTTTCTTGGCTAAGCAAGAAAAATAATTGTATCTCATAGAGTACAATAGAAGCAGAATATGTAGCAACAAAAAATAATTGTAATCAGATAATATGGATGAAAAAAATATTGAAGGATATTGGAATCAAGTTTAGTGAACATGTCATCATACATTGTGATAACACAAGTACAGTAAGTATGTCTAAGAATCTTGTGTTACATTCAAAAATAAAACACATAGAAATAAAGTATCATGTTGTAAGAGAGAAAGTTGCAGAGAAATAAGTCAGACTTGACTATATTAGCACAAAGGAGTGAATAGAATATATATTTACAAAGCCTTTACCTAAGGATACATTTGAGTATTTGAGAGGTATGCTTGGGGTTATGCCCCAGCCTACTTTTGAGTAGTGATACAGAAAGTTGCATCAGTCCAGTGATACAGAGAAATATTTTTTTGAATTGTATGTTGATGCTTCTTCTATGGGGGAGTCTGTGTGTTTTGAGTTGAGTCATGAAGGACTCTTGGTAAAAGGTGTTTTCAAATAATGTCTTTGGACACTTGATCTGGTTAAAACTTTTTGAGCAGTAAGATTGTTCTGACATAATGATGTCTTTGTCATTGATGTCAATGGGGGAGAAGAATACATGAAAAAAATTACCAATGATTAATGAAGAGGATTTTAAAAGTTAAGACAAGAGCAACCAAGTTACATTTTGGTATTCATGGAACTTGCATGTGTTTCATCTATCTTGTCATCAATGCCAAAAGGGGAGATTGTTAGCATGAATGTAGAATATGTCCTATGGGGGAGTATTCTAGCATTATTGGAGTAGTCACATGTTGTATTCATGACAATGTTTTTCATTGATGTCAACATACTTTTTTTTGGCATCACCAGATGGTAACCAGTAAGCCTTCTATTAGTACATGGAAATTAAGTATTGTCATTGATTAACAAAAGAGAAAATAAAAAGGAGATGTTTTGTCATCTCAATCTAAGGTCCAAAGATGTAAGGAGATCTATATGTAAAGATGTTGGTTTGGCAACTGGTAACACTATGCAAGGAAGAAAAGACTACATCTTCTCATCAAGAGCAACCAGTCACTAAGAAAAGTGCATATGCAACCAAGTAAAGGATACAACCAAAGATAGGGATACAACCAGTGTCATCAATGCAACCAAGGAAAAGGTGCAATCAGTAAGTAAAGGAAGGAAAAGTGATAGGTCAAAGTTCTTACCTATTCACAACATGAGGATCTCAACCAATCAAGTGAAGACTTTGGTATGATATGATGAACCAAGGAAGTCATAGTCAACTATCTATTTGAACCAACTCTTTGACTGAGATTTATTGCACTAAATTTAGATGACTTTGAGTTAACATGGTGATCAGTTCAAGGCACGTTTAAAGGTTTTAAAGCCAAAGTCTGTGGATTTAAAACAAGAAGTTATCTCTTGAGAAGAAATGGTTCTTGACATGCATTTATTATTTTTACTCTAAAGTAGATAAAGCAAGAGCATGCATCAAATGTTTCCTCAGTGAACTAATACTCCACTGAGTGATGTATTCAAAAGGGATCTATAATTAGGTCATGCATGAGAGGTGCAATTAGGGCAAGAAATCTATATATTCTTCTGCCTGTTGAGAATAAAGTTTGCCTTCATTGTGCCAAAGAAAAGAGTGAACCTGTACGCTGAAGAAGCTAGGGTAAATAGAAAATAGAAAAAGAGAGAGAAGAGTGTGTAGAGAAGCACAACAGTGAAGGAGAACACACCTGTGGTGACCGGTGAGGCTTCTCAGCTAAGCATAATAGATATCTTATTAGGCTAAGCAAAGCCATTTGTAAAAGGTAAATCCCTCTATTGTTTTCTAACAACTACAATAGTTAAATCCCAGTATTTGGGTGGACTCTAACAGGTCCCTTATATCAAATCCCTTAACCAGGTGAAATCTTGAAAGGTGTTCTAAGTCCTCTAACCAAGAAGGAACTAACTAGCCTTATTGTAAAAAATCCCTTAACCGGGTCGCATTTAATAGTGCATTGTAATCCTCTAATATGGCGCACTTCAGAAGAGTGCAGAATTTGTGAGGTCTCCTCACACCGTGGTTTTCACCCAAATTGGGTTTCCACATGATAAATCTGGTGTCACTGTGTGATTGATTTATTGATGTTATTTTATGCTTGAATATGTTTAGCTTACAGTTAAGTATACTTCATCAGATATATTAAGAGGAAATTTTATAGGTGTTGATTCACCCCTCCCCTCTCAACACCGGTTAGGACTGTCACTATTTATACTAAAGATTAGCAGAGTAGCAGACAAAGTTTGAATTAACACACATAGAGAATTGTAGATGAGGTTATGCAAAGTTGAGGACATGTTTTTCATAATGTCTTGATAACATGGATAAGAGCACATACATAAATTCAAGTATTTGCATCAGTTATGAGTGATATAGTGGAAACTATATTCTAATAGAGTTTCTGAGAAGTGGTTATGATAATCGTATTATATCTCTGAATAGGGATAGAATCTAGACAAGAAAATTTATACAAAGGTTGAAGAAATTATGAAGGTGACATGGATAAGTAAACATAGTTAGAGGTTTCACGTGTGAAGATTTATTAAGTTTGTGAGTTGATATTTTTGTGTAATTATTGAAATATTATGTAACATGTAATATTTTATATTTTGTAATTGGTAAAGCCTAATTGGTTGACTCAACTATAAAATATTGAGTGCAGTATAAAGGAAGGAGTGATTTCCTTGATTGAAATGTGTGGATGTGAAATAATTTAAGTGATCTAAAGGATTGTTAAGTAATGCGAAGTGTGCAAATCTAGTGTTGAGATATGGAAAGAATTTGGTGTGGTTCAAGCACACTCAGAGGAGAGAAGAAAATTTGTTGAGATCAGTTATACTTAGTATTATTCTCTTTGGATAATATAGAGATCAGTTGGACAGTGTGATCGGTGATCTTTCCCTTGAAGATATTTGGACAGTGGGTCCTCCTATCTTCTGCAACTCCTAATAGGGTTGGAATCTCCTCACACGGATTCAAAGTCTCCTAACAGGCATTGATATGTACTGAATATATTTCATAGACTCCTAACAAGGTCCATCCTCTCACAAGGAATTTTCATATTAGTGCATATTTTGTGGGTACCATCCCCACCGGGGTTTCCTCTCTAATCAATAGGTTCCCTAGTTAACAAATTTGGTGTCATTGTATATGGTTATCTTTATATGGTTTTTGTTTATGTCGATCACATATTTAAGATCTAATAAGGTTAAGAAAATTTGTTTTATTAACTGATTCACCCCCCCCCCCCCAATCTCAGTTATCTTGGTGGATGCCAAAAGAAATCAAGGTCAACCAAGTCTCAAGGAATGAAAGGATAATAAAGACTATGGTTAATATTTAGGATCTCTCTATTATGAGGAGATTTAACACATTTATGAATAGGAGAAGCCACAACTTTAAATTGATCAAAAGTGAGAATGACGGTGAAATCAATGTCTAAAGTCTTACCACCAACTTCCACAAGAAAGGAAATGGAAACATGGGAAGGATAAAGAAAACCATTGAAATTTTGAATCAAGACATTAGATTTTTCATAAAAATATTTTTTTAATTATTTACTAAGAATGTGTTCTTCGGTTCTTACATTCACCATGCAAGTGAGATCAACAAGGGTACCACAGGAAAGAATGCCATTAACCCTAGCGAAAATGTAGAGAGGACCATTGGGTGCTTTAATTATCTCAGCAAGATTAAAGGTAATTCAAGACTGAGGTGAAGATTGAGGTTTACTTTTAGGTTGGGGTTTCTCAACTTTATTGACCACATGATTAGCTTCATCAATGTTTTCATTATAGTCAATGCAAGGAGAAGAAGAAGAAGAAGGTTAGGTTTGGTCAATTTTATTAGTTGAATGGTATAGAAAAGGATTAGTATAGATTTGCAAGTTTTGGTTAGGAGGTGCAATAGATTTATTCCCATTATTATTGTCATTGTCCAAAAATATAGCATTAGAATCAATAAGGTCTTGAATAACTATTTTAAACTAGTAACACTTCTTGGTATCATGGCCAAGTTAATGATGGTATTGATAGAAACCTTTGGGATCAATGTATTTGGAATTATTTTTAGAAGGATCAATGGATTGTATAGGAGGAAGTATTAACCCATTAGCATTAATTAACTTCAACATCACATTATGCAAATATTCAGAAACCTAAGTAAAATTACAAGCAAGTTTAAAAATGGATAACAAAGGAGCCACACCTTTGGATGTTGCTACCACTTGTTCATCATGTTGGATTAATAATGGAAAGTTAAGTACTGAGTAGGGAGGGGTGAATCAGTACTCCAAAAGCTTTTAACTACTTTTCTAACCATTCACTGAATTGAAAACTTTGCATATAACAACATAAAACATATAAATCAAAACATAAAAACATAACTCATAACACCATGATTTTTGGTCTCACAAAAATCCTTGGTCAAAGGAAAAAAGTGTGCTTGGGATGGTACCCATAATCCTTCACTATTGCAACAAAAAGGTTGCTCAGTTAGAGATGCAAACTTAGCTACTTTTGATAGCTTACAATGTTAAGAGTATTTACCTTGTTAGGAGTACAAAAGACTTATGTAGTTAAAGGATTTTTACAATCTCTAATCTAAGAAATGTACCATGTTAAAGGTTTTACAAAATAAGACCTATTATGGCCTACTCAGTTAGGGATTTTATAATTCTAATTACAATATAAACCAGTACTGAAAATGTCTATGTTAATGCATCAACAAATGCATGTCAGACTTAATATGCTCAATATCATTTACCTCATTATGTATTTCACTCACAATTCAACTTTTGTACTTGGTAGCCTCATCTCTAATTCACATTCATAGTTCTTTTCTAACTTCTCTTTTACTCAGTAGCTTCTCTACACTTCATCACCTTCACATTCTTCTATGACTAATCATCACCACTCACTATCTCTACATTACATTCTAATCTTCATAAATTGATCCTTATATACTTGATCTAGAGGTGGTGGAAATATTCTACATTCTTCTCCTTAAACGGTGTTAGCATTGGTTACATCTCCAATGTATATATTCCACTTAATTTTCATTAGTGGATCTTACCTTTTAATCATGCACAATCATCTTGTTTATATCTCCAATGCTTTACCAAATGATCTCCTTGAAGGCTGTAAAATGTTTTATGCTTGGTGTCTTGATTCAATGTATCTAATATAATCTATTATGTTGGCATGTGTAACTCAATAACACATTTTGTTCTTTCTCAATAACATGCGTACTCTCAGCTTGTTAACTACTATCATACTCTTTGACTTGATAACTATCTTGCACTACTTGGTGTCTATCTCCTATTTCCCTTTACTGAAATTGTCTCTGCCTTTACCAACTGACTTATTTGATTTACTGACTAAAACTTATGACTCCTTCATTCACTAACTGACTTTGATAATCAATATGACTATAAAAAAACTAATGACAATAAAATAACTCTTTAGGAGTATCAATCTCCCCCTTTGGCACTAGTTTGGCATCTTTGTTAAAAACTTCAAAGTCATCAAAATTTGACCTTGTATAAATTCTTGGTATAACGTATAACTCCATAGCTTCATAACTCTTTATGAATCCCCCTATGACAATACTTCCCATGTACATATCTCCTTATGACTAATATATTATATCCCCCTTATTGTATTGTATCGCTCTTATTATATTGTATCATATCCCCCTTTTTTTACAAATATACCAAAAACAAAATTACTTACTAGGATCCGGTGGTGAAGTCTTATCAAAAATATGTTTGTGTATTTTCTTTTCATTTTCCAAGGATGTCACCCATGATTCCTTGAGTGTATGCAACACCACAATTTGTTCACCAATGTCAACTACTAGACCAATCATGCTATCCATGGCACTCATATCAGAGGTATTCACTAATTCTTTTGCCTTGTGAATATGCTTCTGCAGTGACTCAATCTGGGGTATCAAAACTGCTTGTAGCTCCATAAGTTCCATTCCAATATTATTCTCTTCTTTTCTCATCTCATGTTACAATCCCATTAAATTTTTGAGCCTCTGTTAGTACACTTGAAATGTTCCAGGCTCGATTATGACCTTCTTTAGCTATTCGGTTAGCTCTTTTTCAATAGATTCATCCTTCTTTTTAATATCCATAGTAAAATTTGAAATCAAACAAATATTTTGAAATAATAAAAGAATATCTTTCAACTTAGTTTCCAATTCTGCAACCAATTAAAAAAGTGTTACCTTATCAAGTGCAACTGATTGAAGTAAACCTTCAATTATTTTATTCTCCATATTCTTCATGTGCACTTGCATCAAATACTCAGTGGTCTTTTTACTAGGTTTTTTCACTTGTTTTACTAGTTCATCTAGTTGACTAAGTAGAATGCCCTTCTCATTTACATTAGCATCAAGGACAATCTCCTACAGTATCTCCTTAACACTCTCTAGCACATTTGTCTTTTGTTTCTTTGCTACAATTTATCCTGGGATTCTTTCATTTTCAGTAGATCTTTGAATTCAAATAGCTCTTTAGGGCTGAGGGTGTAGATATCTACCTTTGGAATTACTATCGGTTGACTTAAGTTGATTTTTTCCTTCTTGTGTTTTCTCTTCTTTGACTTTTTCTTTTCAAATTGCATACTTTCTCCAGTAGATAACTTTGGGGAACAAGATGCCTTATTTGCATCAAATGTAGTAGTTGTAGTTGTATCTTTCTTTCTTTCTTCTCTTTCTTCTTCTTTCTTTTCTTCCTTATGTTCTTCATGTTTCTCTTCTTCTTTCTCTTCATGAACTTCTTTTTTCTTCTCTTCTTCTTTATCCTCTTCCTTCTCCTTTTTCTTCTCCATCTCTTGCACTTGTGGCTGATGTTGTCCATATGTCTTGGTAGATGTGACTTGCTTAGTATTCTGACCTAGATTTGTCTCAATCTCTTTGGTGTCCTTGATTACCTCTTTCTTTTTCTCTAGTACCGATTCATCATCCATCAATTATTTAATTGCAACATCATCAATTTTTATTTATTCAGTGTCCTCTTCCTCGGTGACCATGACATCTTCATCATGTGTTATGTTTTATGTTGGATCTTTGTTAGTGATATCCTCAATAATCACTTCATCTTTTTTCTAGGTTTAAGTCAATAGGATATGACTTACCTTATTTCTTCTCGGTCTCAGTTGACTAGTTAGGAAAGAAGATCTTTCTCCATATACCATTTATTTCCTTTTGTAATGCTTCAAGCTCACCAACTAACATAGTCAAAGATGGTGGATCTAATTAAGGATAGTCCAACCTTGTAGCTTTAGAACAACACAATAGAAATAACACACAAGAACAATTGTTTCAAATCAAATTTTCCATTAACATGCCTGACTGTAAGGCTTTTCGGGTTAGGGCCAATTATAATCAGAAATAATTATGCAAGATCCAACAAATCCAAAACAATTTTAGCTAGTTCAGCTCTGAAGACAATCAGAAGCTGATGGAAACCCTAAGGTAGATCTAAACTTGAGCTTGCAAGCCTCCAAGAAATCTCCTTGTCTACAAGTTGCAAACCCCTAGCTCTGCTACAACAAACTATCAGATAGAAATCTGATCTACAAGATCATGCAAGATCTTTTCCACAACTTCACCAACTTTAGCTTTCAGGTTCTTAGATCTGATTTACTAAGCCTTCAAGTCAGGAATTTCTATGATCTTACTTCTCCTCCCTATAAAACTACCCAAACACTCCTTAAATACTAATCATCAGCCACAAGTCGGCAAGATGAAACCCTTAACTCTTCCTAAAAATTATTAAATACCATACAAGTCAAATTACAAATGTATAGAAACATTTAATTCAACATGTCAGCCTATAATTAATAGCTACCAACAATAAATGCACCAAGTCAGCCCAACAAATCACATAGAACTTCAGTCAGTAAGCCAGAACTATCGAGCATCAGTGAATAAACTAAGCATGCCAAGCATCACCGAGCACCAATGTCGACCAAGCACCATAGGCATGACTTAGTAACACTTTCACTGAGCACCAGAGACTACCAAGTTCCTTTAGTGACCGAGCTTCCTTCAATGATTGATGTCATCGATCAAGGCTGCAACTGAGTAAAACTGACCAAAATACAAACACTTATGCAGTTTCACTAAGGACGCCAAATGCCCCTACCTTAACCTTGGATGCCCCTGTATCAGACACCTCAGGTTCCAAAAGATGTTCATATGTGAGAACAACATCTTCCAGGGTTCAACACATAAACCCCAAACTAGTTCTTCACATACAAGTCTTCCATCTTCTCTGCTTGCATATTCTTCCATTTCAGTTACCTCTGTCTCTTCAAGTCTTTTATAGACAACATACAAGATGGTTCTCCAAACTGATCATTCATTTTCTCTGGATCTATTAATTGAACTCGGGAACCAATACTCAGGATTTTCCTACTGAGCTTTGTATCCATCAAAGGCATCAGTGAAAACTTCCTGTCATCCTTTTCAATAGTAAAGACATTCTTCACACAGTCATAATTAGCTCTGCAATCATACTGCCAAGGTCTACCGAGCAATATATCGCAACTATTCATCTTCATAGTGTCACATAACACAAGATCCTTATACTGGCCAATCTGAACATCAATGAAGCATTGTTCTCTAACCTCCAGAGCATGCTCATCTTGTAACCAACCAATCCTATAAGGACATGGATGTTTCATTCTATTCAAACCAATTTTCCTAACCATGTCCTCAACAACAAGGTTATCAGTACTACCACTATCAATAATAACATTACAGAGTTTACCTTCAGACTTGCATTGGGTCCTAAATAAGTTACTCCTTTGACAAGGTTCATCCTTTGTACCGAGCAATGTTCACTGAAGCAACAAGTTCTTTGATTCAAGTTCATTCTAAATGTTTTCATTCACCACAGCAGTTCGTCGATCAACCTTCTTCTATGTACACTCAAAAGAACGGTGTCCTTCCTCTCCACAGTTATAGCAAGTACCTTTAAAGATAACTCTACCTTTCTTCTTCTTAGGTTCCATAGGTTTCTATTCATCTTCTGCATCATTCAGTTTATCCTTCACTGAGTGATCAATTTTCTCCTTCCCTTGAGAATTACTAGGTTGTTTCCTCTTCAACTTATCTTATGCCTTCAAAGCATACCAATTAGCATCTTCAACAGAATCAATCTTCAGCATACCAAACTCATCCTAAATATTGAATCTCAGACCATTCACATACCAAGCTACCTTTTCCTTACCAAGTTCTCTGTGTCCAGACTGAATAGTAAGTTTGTAGAACTCCTCGATATAATCTTCAACAGGAAAATCCTTTTGTTTTAGATTCTACAACTTTTTAAACAAGTCAAGCTTATAGTCAACCATTATGAACTTAGATTTCAATTTTTTCACCATCAACCTCCACCAATTGATCTTCATTTCACCTGCATCTTCTCCATCTCTTTGTAGTTCTTTCCACCAAAGAGCAGCATGTCCTTTCAACTTTTTCTGAGCTAATCTCACCCGAAGAGGATCTTCAATTTCTTCCAGCTCAAAGAAATCTTCAAGTTCACCAATCCAATCAATCAAATTGTTGGGTTTTAAAGTACCAAAGAAAGTAGAAACTTCCATTTGATAATTACTAAACCGAGCAGTAGATCTAGGTAACCAAGTAGTTCTATCTTCACCAAATCTATCTCTTCAGTCATCACCACTAGATCCAGCAGGTTCAAATTCTTCAGAAGCTTCTTCATAGCCATCCTCAATACCAACATTCTAAGGTGTACCAGTAACAACTCTCATGATCTCGGTGACCATGTCATTCTTCATCAATTCCATCTCAAATCTAAAATCTAATTTCACCTTCTCTGTGATCCGAGATTCAACAGTATCACAAAGATCAGAAATAACTCTAGGGTCCAATCTTCTTGGAGGCATCCTTAAAGATATGAAAATAAACCCTCTACAACAAACCCTCACCGATCACCTTGTGACAATTTCCAAGTTGCAAACAAGCTAGATCATGACCTGCAATCTTGCAAACAACTACGGAAAAATTTCAAAAGTTCAATGCCATGGATTTGCAATCAAGATCATACGACCTTTTCACCAACAAGATCAACTCTCACTCCAATAGGAACAAACTTCACTCTGATACCACCTAACGCAGTCAAGGATGGTGGATCCAATTAAGAACAGTCCAACCTTGCAGCTTCAGAACAACACAGTGGAAATAATGCACAACAACAATTGTTTCAAATCAAATTTTCCATTAACATGCCTGGCTGTAAGGCCTTTTGGGTTAGGTCCAATTACATTTAGAAACAATTCTGCAAGATCCAACAGATCCAAAACAATTTTAGCTAGTTTAGCTTTAAAGACAATCAGAAGCTGATGGAAATGCTAAGGCATATCTAAACTTGAGCTAGCAAGCCTCCAAGAAATCTCCTTGTCTACAAGTTGCAAACCCCTAGCTCTGCTACAACAAACTATCAGATAGAAATCTAATCTACAAGATCATGCAAGATCTTTTCTACAGCTTCGCCAACTTCAGATTTCAGGTTCTCAGATCTGATTCACTAAGCCTTCAAGTCAAGAACTTCTACGATCTTACTTCTCCTCCCTAAAAACCTACCCAAACACTCCTTAAATACTAATCATCAACCACAAGTCGGCAAGATGAAACCCTTAACTCTTCCTAACAATTATTAAATTCCATACAAGTCAGCTTACAAATTTATACAAATATCTAATTTAGCATGTCAGCCTATAATCAATAGCTACCAACAATAAATGCACTAAGTCAGCCCAACAAATCACACAAAACTCCAGTCGGTAAGCCAGAACTACCAAGCATCAATGAATAAACTGAGCATGCCAAGCATCACTGAGCACCAATGTCGACCAAGCACCATAGGCATGACCGAGTAACACTTTCACCGAGCACCAGAGACTATCGAGCTCCTTCAATGACCGAGCTTCCTTCAATGACTAAGGTTGTCGGTCAAGGCTGCAACCAAGTAAAACCATCCAAAATACAAACACTTATGCAGTTTCATTGAGGATAGAGAATGCCCCTACCTTAACCTTGGATGCCCTTGCATCACCAACCAGGATCCTTAGTGATCTAATCTTGACAAGAAATCTTTTAGAGTATTCTTTTAATGTTGTTTTGATTTCTTGTAGTGATAACTCAAGTACAGTAATTTCTAGGGATCTTTCCCTCTTTTTATTCTCAGAGGTCATTGCATATTTCCATCTTCCATCTATCTTCTTATAAATTTCACTAGGTAGGTGGTTGGCTAGTTTAACCAGAATAGTTTTGAATTTATGCAATGTAAACACAAATGCCTCCTCAATATTTTCTTTATCTTCATTACTCCTTGTTTCATACTTTCCATATTTGATTCCTACAAAACCTCCATAATTCTTAAGATTTTCAATAAACTCAATTAAGTTTTTCAGTTTAAAGGGTCGGTTTTGCACAACTTTGAATTCTCTCAAATCCTCAAACTCATCTTACTATCTTCTTGTAGTTTCAGCTTTCTTCTTGGTCTTCCAGATTTTTTCTTCTCCCTCACATATGCCTTATGTTTTGGTTGATCTATCACATATTTCTTGTTTTCCCTTGGTATGGAAGTAGACCTTGTCAATAGTATTGCACCTATGGGGCTCGGTGTTTCCTTTTTCACATTTGTTTTCTTCCCCTTAACTTCAAAAGGACCTACCTCATCTTGTTCAATAGTAACTCCTAGATTTTTTGACAAGTCACTTATCATTCTACTAGTTTTTTTCTAAGCCTTAGGTATCAATATACCTAGTTTTATCTTTTCCTTCACTTCTTTATAATTCCCATACTGATTATCTCTCTTATCAACTAGTTTACCTAATAGGGCTTCAATCTATTGTGATGTAGTTTCAATATCCATTTTATATCCCATTAGCTATAGCTAGATAGTCCTTGGTTCCACAGCCTTCACAATGCATGTGTCAGTATCCACTTGAAAACAAATAGTGTCTTGGTGCTTCTCCACTAACCGAGGTGGAATTCTAATTTTCTTGTGTATTCTAGTTTGGAACTTAGTAAAATAATCATTCATTACCATATCAAAATTATCTCCTAAACTTTGAATGAATTCATTAATCTAATATATAATAAGTTTCTTCACACTCCAAACTACATTACCAATTGATGGAAAGAAGTTTTGAAAGTAGAAAAATATACATACCAATAGTGAACCGAACTTCAATGTGTTGGTCTTTGCTTTCTGAATGGTGTTCATATTGTCATCAAATTTCTTTAGAAGGATGTCACATAGATCAATCTCCATATCCTTCTTAACTATTGTGTATGCAATGTCTACATGGTACGCTATCCACTTGAGTGGATTGGAAGATTCAGTAGGAAATGACATTACATATGAATCTTAACTTGAGGTCTTCCACAATAGACAATTTAAGACCTTTACCATCCCATTTAGCTTGAGTCAACTCACACAACTTGTTTTTTTATTTTTCTTATGTGCTTTTGGTCTATCACCGATTGGATATATAGTCACAATGTGTAACACATCTTTTGTGATCATTACTAGTGCATCGAGACACATAAATTGGTCATGAACTTGGCTTAACACAATTCTCATCCTTCAACTTCCCATTCACACAAATTCTGGTATGATGTATCAATATCATTTTAACAGATTTCCTCGATATTACAATGGATGAAGGCATAGATATCTTTGATCAAAATCACTCTAGGATGAATTGGCAATAGAGCTCCCATATTGTTGGGATCGATGGCTTTAACTGGTGGTAGCTTGTACTTTTGGCTGACTAGATCAATTATTTCAACAACAATAGGTTTCTAAACTTTTGGTGCCATCAATTCAAGTATGTATCTAATTGCTTGAAGTAGAATTAGATTTGAAAATCAACTCAGTCACACTTCTACAACTTGATAAAACACTAGAAATCACTCAAATATGCTTTTTTATGCTTAGATCTGCTCAATCAATCACTCAAATTCTCTTGGAAGACTTGTCTTTGTAATGCACTCGAGTTCTCTTGAAAATGTTAGTTAAAAATGAAATATCAAAGGGTCTATTTATACCTTTTCCTTGATTAGGGTTTCCAATGGCTATAATTTTAGTATTTAAAGTAGTCACCGACTCCCTTTTCACTGAATACCAATTTACACTTCCTTTCACCGAATGAAACTAAATAAATTTGTCTTATACCAATAAATCATGAAATAGTAACTTCACAACATATATCCAAATGCATCTTATTATTCTTATATGGATCTTTGCACAAATGTTAGGAACCGATTTAAGATTGAAATTTAGCTCACAGTTCCTACACATGCCTTTAACTGATTAGGTGAAGATAAGTGCACCTAATCCATAGGATGAGGTGTCATCAATTGTTCCAAATGTTTTTTTATCATCTAGAGATTTCCTTATCCATGTTCTATTCATCTGATCTCTTATTTCTTCAACATTCACTTGAAATTTCTCACTAGTATTTTCCTTAGTTGGAGCTTTAGCTCGGTACCTATAGTCTTTGGATAGGTGACCTACCTTATGACAGTGAAAATACATGATTCCAAGATTTCTCCATGATCTTCTATAGTTTCTTCCATGCATCAAAATGCAATTTATTGCAATATGTCCAAATCTCCCACATGTTGAACGTGAAATTCTTGTGTTGTAGTCCCATGGTATTGTTGAGCCTTTTTGGTTGTTTGTAGTGTTTTGTCACTTGGTTATCAATTTTGCATTCTTCTTTATGACCTGTAATCTTCAGATTTATGACCATATCTATTGCAAGTATTGTAGTAAACATTGAATTTTGGCTTCATTGTATTTTTAGCAATCCTTGATCTACACTCAAATGCTTTATGTCCATACTTATTGCAATTATAGAAATAACCATCAAATTTAGGAATGATCGGTGGTTTACCTCTTTTTCTCCTGTAGACATTATTTGTATGATCAGGTTTCCCACAATGATAAAAAATGGCTTCTTTGTCTTCGGTGGAGTAGCAATATCTGCGTTGGTAGCTTAATTATAGGACTCTCCTTTCTTGGTAGTGTTGTTTTCAATGAATCCAATTCCAATTGTATCTCTTGGTTGTCTCTGAACTCTAAGTTATTAATCCAAAATTTTCAATGCTTCTTCATTTCTTTTAATACTTCATTTTCTTCTTTTTCTGATTTCAATTCTCTTGTCAATCTTTCAACCTCAAACCTTAATGTTTGATTTTCATTTTTATTTCTAGTTATCTCCTTATTTTCATTCACCAGTTAAGTTGATCATAGAATTATGTGTGTGTGTCATTCTCATGATCTCCTCATCTTTTTTAGTTATTCTTTTCTCTTGCCTTCTTCTTCCATTCTTTTTTCATCTTCATCTGATCTCTTTGATTTAAGTATATCACCCATTCTAATACCTTGTGCCTCTTGATCAGATTCAATTGCTCGGTGAGTGCTTTATTCATTTCCATTAGTTTTACAATATTTTTTATAGATTCATCATTCAAACTCCCTTCAAATGATGTCTCAAGTATCTTAACATGTTCTTGTGTGGACTTCAACTCATCAGATAAACTATATTTTCTTACCCTCAATGACTTTTCTAGTTTCCTTTTCAGATCATCAATAAGTTTATGTGCATTTTCTAATTCAAACTCAAGATTGTCAATTTTCTTAGATTGCTTATAACTTTCCATGGCTATGATCTTTTCACTCTTAGGTGGTTAAACCTTTATCTCAAGAGTCTAAATCTCTGAAACCAATTGTTGGATTAATAATGGAAACTTAAGTATTGAGAGAGGAGGGGTGAATCAGTACTCCAAAAAATTTTAACTACTTTTCTACACATTCACCTAATTTAAAAAATTTCATATAACACCATAAAATGTATAAATCAAAACATAAAAACATAACTCATAACACCATGATTTTTGGTCTCGCAAAAATCCTTGGTTAGAGGAAAAAATTGTCATGGGAATGGTACCCACAATCCTTCTCTACTGTAGAAAAAATGTTGCTTGGTTAGAGCTACAAAATTAGCTACCTCGGATAGCTTACCTTGTTAAGAGTATTTACCTTGTTAGGAGTACAAAAGACTTATGCAGTCTACCTTGCTAAAGGATTTTTACAATCTCTAATCTAAGAGATGTACCCTATTAAAGGATTTACAAAATAAGACCTATTAGGGCCTACCCAGTTAGGGATTTTATAATTATGATTACAATATAAACCAGTATTAAAAATGTTTGTATTAATGTATCAACAAATGCTTGTCAAGCTCAAGATTCTCAATATCATTTACCTCATTTTGTATTTCACTCACAATTTAGATTTTGTACTTGGTAACCTCAACTCTGATTCACATTCATAATTATTCTCTAACTCCTTTGTTACTCGGTAGCTTCTCTACACTTCATCACCTTCACATTCTTCTCCGACTGATCATCACCTGCTCACTATCTCTTCATTACATTCTAATCTTCATAAACTGATCCTTATAAACTTGATCTAGATGTGGTGGAAATGCTCTAGATTCTCCTCCTTACAGTGCTAGCATTGGTTACATCTCTAATGTATATATTCCACTTAAATTTCATTGGTGGATCTTAACTTGTAATCATGCACAATCATCTTGTTTATATCTCCAATGCTTTACCAAATGATCTCCTTGAAATCTGTAAAAAAAATTATGCTCGGTGTCTAGATTCAATGTATCTAATATAATCTATTATGTCATCCTATGTTACTCGGTAACACATTTTTTTATTTCTTGGTAATATGTGTACTCTCAGCTCGGTAACTATTGTCACACACTTTGACTCACTAACTATCTTACACTTCTCAGTGTCTATCTCCTATTTCCCTTTACCAAAACTATCTATGCCTTTACCAACTGACTTATTTGCTTTACTGATTGAGTCTTATGATTCCTTATTCATTCACCGATAGACTTTGACAATAAATATGAGTATAAAAAACTAATGACAACAAAATAACTCTTTAGGAGTATCACATCAACGGTGATGGATGATTTTTTTCTTTTAACGTAGTTGTTTAGTTTATGAAATTTTCTAAAATTTGATGTGACATCACTCTTATCAATGGGAACAGTATCCATTGGAGTGTTTCTCTCAAATTGACTCACTTGTATTTGATAATGATGTAGCACTACACACAATTCTGCAAAGGAAGAGAACTCAGAATGCATAATCTTATCTCTAATGTATTTTTTTAAATTAGTAATAAAAATGCATTATATATCAATGTCAGGCATTGGATAAGAAATTTGAGCATGCAAATTCTTAAATCAACCAATGAAATCACTAAGTTTTTCTTTAACACCTTGTTTACAATGAATTAATTTAGTCAAAGAAATTTTAAGGCCAATGTTGTTTTGAAATTGTTGAATAAATACATTAGAAAGATTGTGAAAGGAATCAATGGAATAAGGAGGCAAAGAGAAATACCATTACAAGGCTTTGTCTCAAAAGATTCTAGTAAAAAGAAATCTATGAACCTATGGTCATCAGAGAAATAACTACACAAGGCTTCGACATGAGTCACAAGATCACCCTTACCATTATAAGTTTCAAGATGAGGAATCTCAATACTTTGTGGATAATGGCTCAGATAATATCCATAGACAAATGAATAACAATGTTATAAGTAGGAATGTTGAACTTTAATCGAGTCATAGAAGTAATTTGTTGTTGAAAAGAAGACATAGTTTGATACAAGCTATTAAGGGTAGTTTTCAGGTGGAAAATGGTGTTAATGAATTTGGTAATCTAAACTATGTGAGATGTGTTCATTAATTAATCACTTTCACACTAACATTCAAAATACAAGAGAAATAGGGGCTTCCAAATGTAACTCTCAATATAACCTAAGTTAGACTAGAAATAACCCAAGAAGATGATGGGATGTTAATGCTAAACCCAAATTATACTAAGGAAGTACACAAGAAAATCCTCTTTCATACAATGTAATATTTGATTAAGGTTGTGTAAATGCACTTGTAAAATTGAACTGGTTGATTTAGCAAGATAAGAAATAGAGATATAGGTGTTAAACGTAAGCAATCAACCCAATTAAGATGTGAAAACATATCTAAACTAAGATGTAAAATAGATAATGAGGTACTCACCTTGAAGTATGAAGAGGAATATGCTTTTCTTCTCTAAAAACTATTGTTCTAGACCTATAGATGAATTTTTGACTATGGATTGTTAGAAAGTAAAGTCCACCAAGATAACTGGCAGGGGGGGTGAATCAGTTATCAGATAAATAAAAATTTTATCACCTTTAAAATATTTTAACCATGTAAGAAATGTAAGCAACAACCATAGAAAGATATACATACACAATAACACAATAACACAAGATATGTTGACTAGGGAACCTCTTGATCAAAGAGTAAACCCCGGTGGGAATGATGCCCACAAAAGATGCACTAATTTGAAAATTCCTTGTGAGAGGATGGACTCTGTTAGGAGCCTTATGAAATACATTCAGTACATATGAATCTTTGTTAGGAGACTTTGAATCCATGTTAAAAGATTCTAACCCGGTTAGGCGTTATGGAAGACAAAAAGACCCACTATCCAAATAGCTTCAAGGGAAAGATCACTGAAGACATTGTCCAACTGATCTCTATATTACTTAATAGAATAATACCAAAATATTACTGATCTCAACAACTTATCACTTCTCCTCTTACTATGCCAAAACACACCAACTGCTTCATCAGATCTCAATACCAGATCTCTACAATTTGCATATCCTCTTACAATAAATATTGTACAATTCCACAATTCACTTTCATACTATCCCTCATGTACATTCTTACAATAAAGAAAATCAATTATTCATTTATACCACACTCAAATAATTACAAATGAGTTGGCATACAATTTATAAAATATAATCTTCCACACGTTACACAATATTCCACAATTACATAAAAGTGTCGACTTCTAATCAAGATAATTCTTCACTCGTGCAACCTCTAACCTTTCTATCATGTCCACATCACTATCATCATCTCTTCATCATTTGTACAAACTCACATGCTTATATTCTATCCTGATTAGGAGATATCATCCAATTTCCACAAGTCACTTCTCAGGAACACTACCTGAATACTGCCCACAGAATTATACATAACTATCATGAATAATTGAATTTTTGTATGTTCTCTTGACCAAAATCTTAGGATACATCATATATTAAGTCCTCAACTCCGCATAGCTTGACCTGCAATATCCCATGTGTGCTAATACAAACATTGTCTGCTTCTCTGCTAATCTTAAGTAGATCACTGTATTCACATCAATGACAATCATAGTCATGAATGCAACAATAACTGCTACATAATGGCTATTAATAGTCCCCCATGGGATATATTCAACATTCATTCCTAAAAATATCCCCCATTGGCATTGATGGAAACATAGATGAAAAAACATCCAAGTTCCATGAATACCAACACTACAACACTACTGCTCTGAAATATTTTCACATCCTCTTCATCAATCAAATATTGCTTTGTTTTCCTACTCACTTCTTTTAGTTTTCCATTTTATATTTCTTTTATCCTTCTCCCTCAAGTTCTCTTTAATAGATGATTTTTCATGTATCCTTCTCCCCCATTGACATCAATGACAGATAATGCATCACTATGTCAAAAATAACTTCAATGTCAAAAGACACTTTTCAAAAAATACATTCACTAGTGTCCTCATGACTCAGCTTAGAAACACATACTCCCCCATAGAGGAAGTACCAATATCCAATCCAGAAAAAGATAAATCTCATATACCACTGGATTGATGCAACAATCTGCATCACTTCTCGAAAGTAGGCTGGGACATAACCCCAAGCATACCTCTTAGATACTCAAATATATCCTTAGGAAAAGGCTTTGTAAATATATCTACAATCTTCTCTTTTGTACTTATATACTCAAGTCTAACTTCTTTCTCTACAACTTTCTCTCTTATTACATGATACTTTAGTTCTATATGTTTTGTCTTAGAATGCAGTACAGGATTCTTAGACATACTAACTATACAAGTCTTATCATAGTGTATAATAATAGGCTCATCACATTTTATTCTAATATCCTTCAACATTTTTTTAATCCATATTATCTGGTTACAATTGTTTGATGTTGCTGCATATTCTTCTTCTGTGGTGCTCTGTGAAATACAATTTTTTTTCTTACTTAGCCAAGAAACCAATCTTCCTCCAAGGAAAAATTCTCTACCACTTGTACTCTTTTTTTCATCAATAATGCCTCCCCCATCTACATTTGTATATGCACATAGGGTAAATTCATCAGATTTTTCATACCACAATTCATATTCAATTGTGTCTTTCAAGTACCTTAGTATCCTTTTTACTGCTGCATAATGTGATTCTTTAGGATCATCTTGAAATCTTGCAATGATTCCAAATGCATGTGATATGTCTGGTCTTGTATGAGTTAAATATTGCAATCCTCCAATCATAGATCTGTACCTTTTCTATTCAGTTGTAGGAGTCTCATCTGTGCTAGATAACTTGTGTCCAATTACTATAGGTGTGCCATCTGGATTACAAGTCTCCATTCCAAATCTCTTCAACAAGTCATTCAAGTACTTTGTTTAACATAAGAAGATACCATCACTATTTTTTGTTATCTGCAATCCCAAAAAATATTTCATCTCACCAATCATACTCATTTCAAATTCAGTCTTCATTTCATCTACAAATTCAACATTGGCTTCATCTTCTCCTCCAAAGTTAATATCATCAACAAAAATAACTACAACCAACAAACCATTTTCAATTTCTTTCATATACAAGTTACTGTCTGTTGTGCCTTTAGTAAATCCTAATTTTATCAAACACTTATCCAATCTTGCATACCAAAATCTAGGTGCTTGTTTAAGTCCATATAAAGCTTTGTTTAATTTACATACCATGTCTCCTTCATGAGTTAAGGAAAAACTTGTGGGCTGCTCAATGTAAACTTCTTCTTCTAATTCTCCATTCAGAAATGCTGACTTCACATCCATCTGATATACTTTAAATTTCTTATAAGTTGCATAAGCCAAAAACATTCTTACTACTTTAATTCTTGCTACAGGTGTGAAATTTTCTTCATAGTCAATTCCTTCTTGTTGTGAGTATCCTTTACATACCAATCTAACTTTATTGCTTACAACTTCTCCTTTTTCATTCATCTTGTTCTTGAATACTCATTTAGTTCCTATAACATTCTTATCTTTAGGTCTAGGGACCAACTCCCAAGTCTTGTTCTTTTCAATTTGATCTAGTTCTTCCTTCATTGCTTTAATCCAATTTTCATCTTCACAAGCTTCACTAGTAGATTTAGGTTCAATTTTAGAAATTAAACACAATTGTTCTTGTACCTTATTCCATGTCAAAACTCCTCTTTCTATGCTCCCAATAATCTTCTCAACAGGATGATTTCTTGTTAGATTCCTGTTAGGTGTCACTATCTCAGTTCTTGCTTCAACTATAGGTTCTTCTATGATTTCCTCAATGTAGCTTTCATTTTGCAAATCACTATCAATTTCATAGAATAATTCAACATTTTCTTGATCAATTCTAGGATGAGTTCCTTCATCTAATTCATAATCAAGCATTCTTTCTTGAATTTTTAACTTTTCATCAACTTTAACATTTGCGCTCTCAACAATAGTTTTAGTTTTTTTATTGAAACATCTATAAGCTTTGATTTTCAATGAATAACCAAGAAATATACCTTTATCACTTCTAGGGTCAAACTTTCCAATGTCATCATCTCTCTTAATATAACATTTACTTCCAAAAATTATGAAATACTTCACTAATGGTGCATGTCCAAACCATAGTTCATAAGGTCTCTTGTATGTGTATGCTCTGATCTATACTCTGTTCATTGTATATACTATTGTATTTATTGCTTCTCTCCAGAATATCTTTGCCAAGTCATTTTCAAATAGCATGGCTCTTGCTGCTTCAATTACTAACCTATTTCTTCTTTATGCAATACCATTTTGTTCAGATGTTCTAGGGGCTGAAAAGTGTCTCTTAATGCCATTCACTTCACAAACAGTTTTAAATTCTCCACCTCTATTTGATCTCAAAAATTTAATCTTCATTCCAAATTCATTCTCAACTTTGTTCTTAATTACTCTAAACTTATCAAATGCCTCAGACTTTTCTTTAAGAAATGAAATCCACATCATTCTTGTAAAATCATCAACAAGAATCGTAAAATACCTTTCACCATAGAATCATCTAGTCCTTGTGGGACCGCTCAAATCTGTATGAATAATTTCTAGCTTCTCTGTTGTTGTAAACTTCTTGCTAGGAAATGAGCTTCTCTTCTATTTAGCCATAACACATTCCTTGCAAATCATGTTAGTAGGTTTCATAATCATAGGAAAATCTCTTATTGCAAGTGTAGTACTCACTTTCACAATGTTATCAAAGTTTATATGATAAAATCTTTGTGCCATAACCAACTATCATCAATCTTAGTAATCAACCATGTCATCTCAATAGGATTCAACTGAAATACATTACCTATGGTTCTTGATCTAGTTCCAATCAAATTTCCATCCTTGTCTTTGATCACACAAGTTTTCTTAGTAAACCAAACCTGATATCCCTTATCAACTAGTTATCCAACACTCAAAAGATTATATTTCAATCCATCCACAAATTAAACATCATCAGTGTTAGTCTTTCCATCAAGAGTAATAGATCCTATTCCTTTTATCAAACAAGGTGCATTGATTCCAACTCTAACAATTCCTCCATCATAATTGTTAAACTTTATGAATTTCTTTATGTCTCCAGTCATATGATGTGAACAACCACTATCTATAATGCAATCAGATCTCTTTTCTACTTGAGAAACTAAATCTTTTTCTTCTTTAACTTTTGTTTTAGAGTTTTTTTCTTTTATTGCTACAAATCCTATATCATCATTCTCATCATCACATTCACTTAGGATTTTCTCCACACTAGCCTCAAGTTCTTCATCATTAGCATAGTAACATTCTTTAGATCTTCTAAGTTTAAAGTTCTTTCTAAACTTCTTTACTCTCTTAGGACATTTAGATGCAAAATGACCATATTATTGACAAGTCCAACATTTAAAAAATTTCTTACCGTCTGGTTCTCTTTTCACAAGCAAGGCAATTCCTTCCTCAATCTTCATGTCTTCTTCATTCTTAGATCTTTTGCCACTAGCATAATCTCTACTTACACTAATGCTTCTTGACAAAGTAGGACAAATACTAAGTGTACTGAATGTTGTCTCCATTCTAGATAAATCTCCTGAGTGTCTCAAGCTTATCTCTATTGCTTCTAGTCTTCCAAGAAGGGTTTATCTGGTAAAGTTCTCAGTACAAGGTATAAATTTCTCAATCATCTGTGTTGTCTTCTTAAATATCAGAGTTAATGTCTTTAGAATTTTCCTTATCACTTCATTCTCTGTCTTGATTTCTTCACAACATTTGATACCTACAACAATTTTTGACATTCTACCAATATAGCTTCTAACATATTCATCTTCCATCATTCTTATATCTTCAAATGCACATATCCAATTATGTAATCTGACTCTCTTTGCATGTTCATCACCTTCAAAAGTAGATTGTAAAGCTAACCAAATTTCATGAGATGGTTTTAGATATTTTACCTTATTGTACTTATTTTTTGGAAGGGCTGACAAGAGTGCTTCTCTGGCAAGTATGTTACACATGAATAGATCTCTCTCCTCATTACTACATTCTTCAATTTTGTCTTCTCCAATGATAGTCTTATTGTTTTTTGTGATTAACTAGTATCCTGGTCCTAAACAAAGAAAATGTGTCTTCATCTTTTCTTTCTAGCTGTCAAACTTCACTCCATCAAACTTAGGGATTTCTTTCTTGAAATGATTCAAGGACCTTTTTCTCTAATACCAATTATTAGAAAGTAAAGTCCACCAAGATGACTGACAAGGGGGGTGAATCAGTTATTCGATAAATATAATTTTTATCACCTTTAAGAAATTTTAACCATGTAAGAAATGTAAGCAATAACCATAGAAATATATACATACACAATAACTCAATAACACAAGATATGTTGACTAGGGAACCTCTTGATCAAAGAGTAAATCCCAGTGGGAATGATGCCCACAAAAGATGCATTAATATGAAAATTACTTGTGAGAGGATGGAATCTATTAGGAGCCTTATGAAATACATTCAGTACATATGAATCTATGTTAGGAGACTTTGAATCCCTGTTAAAAGATTCTAACCTGGTTAGGACTTATGGAAGATAGAAGGACCCACTGTCCAAACAGCTTCAAGGGAAAGATCATTGAACATGTTGTCCAAATGATCTCTATATTACTCAAAAAAATAATACCAAAAGATTACTGATCTCAACAAATTATCACTTCTCCTCTGACTATGCCAAACCACACCAACTGCTTCATCAGATCTCAATACCAAATCTCTATAATTCGCATATCCTCTTACAACAAATATTGCACAATTTCAAAATTCACTTTCATACTATCTCTCATGTACATTATTACAATAAAGAAAATCAATTATTCATATATACCACACTCAAATAATTACAAATGAGTCAGCATACAATTTACAAAATATAATCTTCCACACGTTACACAATATTCCACAATTACATAAAATTGTCATCTTCCAATCAAGCTAATTCTTCACTCGTGCAACTTCTAACCTTGATGTCATGTCCACATCACCATCAGCCTATCTTCATCATCTTTACAACCTCGCATGCTCAAATTCTATCCCGATTAGGAGATATCATCCAATTTACACAAGCCGCTTCTCAGGAACACTACCTAAATACTGTTTCTACTGACACTAGTACATTTGAGGCCAAATTCCAATGGCCATTTGTCAAATTTGTAATGCCTATTTGTCATAATTTTGACATACATGTCCATCATCATTTTTGTGTTGCAAATTGTGACGAAAGTGCTAACTGTCGGTCTTCCAACATCTGCTTGGTTCTTTTGATGATTTAGATTGTAATGATTTGGTTTGGTTGAATTTTTTTGAATTTTTGGGTTTGGCTTGGTTCTTTTGATGATTTAGATTGTAATGATTTGGTTTGGTTGAATTTTTATGATTTCTTTAACAGGTATGTGATTTATTTTTTTTGGTTATTTGGATTGAATTACTTGTGTTAAGGATTCTAATTGCTGGGATTAAATTGGTATAGTGAATTATGTTTTTTTGGTTATTTGGATTGAATTAATTTTGTTAAGGATTCTAATTGTTGGGATTAAATTGGTATAGTGAATTAGGTTGTGACAAAAAATATAAATGATAGGGTTTTTTTTTTTTTGCAATGTTTTTTTATTGTAGTGTCAAGAATCATATATTGTGTATTTCAAATATGTTTGGATACAGGGCAGACCAAGAGAATGAAGGATCACTCACTAATTGCATGATAACTTGGTTTTGAAGGGTCATTGGTTGAGGGGATAGTCAAGGTCTAGATGATTGGGCCATTGGAGGACCCTATTTCTTTGTATTAATTGCTATTCAAATTGGATGCATGGATTTTTTGTGAATTATCAGCTGCTATGTATCCTACAATTGCATCCATAAATTTGCATATACTTCTCTAGGGTTGTAAGCCACTTAGGGATCAAAATAGAGAAAATAAATCAAAATCGTTCTTTGTCCTATTTCCTTTTAACAAAGGCTCAACTATCTATGATACAAGACATTTGATGCCCTAAGCTATCAATACAAATGACACCTAGCTAGAATCTCATGAGCTATCCATTTGATAACCACAGTCAACATTTCAAAAAAATTTAATAACCAATAACATCAAATAATGGAGTTAAAGCATGAGATAGGGCACGACACTAGTAGAATACGGTCATTTCAATGAGCATCTCAGAAATATACAATGGCTTCATTATCAACATGCCATTAATATCAACAAATGTGAATCCAAACATTTCAAAATAGTGAATCGATATCCTTGAGCACAAGCACCAATAACATCAAATAATAGAGATAAAACATTGGCTAGGAAATGACACCAGTAGAATGTGGTCATTTTAGAGAGCATTCATGATCAAATAAAATATAATGCACTTGAAATTTGCAGTCGAATATGATGCCAAAGGCTCGAAAGGTGAAGAAATCACATACCTTCTCTCACGCTCAGCTTTCACTTGTTTTCTCTCAGTCCTTTTCTATATGCAATCGAAATAAAAATGATTTGACAGTTCACTTCTTTTTTTCATCTATACCCTGAAACTGTCAGAATTTCGATGGACTATTTAGAACCCATCAGAATATTGACACCATCAGGGCCTATTACAAAAAAAAAAACACCAAATTCATAAAAAAAAATCATTCATCGAAAGTTTCTGTTGAAATTTGGCCCCAAATGTAGTAGTGTGAATTACACATAACTGTCATGAATAGTTGAATTTCTATATGCACTCTTGACCACAATATCAAAACACATCATAGATTAAGTCCTCAACTCTGTATAGCTTGATCTACAATATCCCACATGCACTAATACAAACATTGTCTGCTTCTCTGCTAATCTTCAGTAGATCACCGTGTTGACATCAATGGCAATCACAGTCATGAATGCAAAAAAAATGCTATAGAATGGCTATGAATACTCCCCCATAGAATATATTCAGCATTCATTCCTAATAGGATATAGGTACTCACCTTGAAGTATGAAGAGGAATATGTTTTCTACTCTAAAAACTATTATTCTGGACTTGTAGCTAAATTTATGACTATGGATTTGCGATCACGGTTGAAAATCTTAAGCTGTTGGGAATAGGTTGACCATGTCACCATGTTTTAGAATAGTTTGACCAAGTCACTATGTTCTCAAGGCACTTTACTGAAGTTGACCTAGATTTTTCTGGTAGATCTCTATCTATAACTTCCAAATTTGTACTTGCAATTCTAAAATCTTGCTTTTGTACACAAAAAACTAGGTCTTGGGGTTGGGGTGGATAATGGATTTCCTTGGTAAAGCCCCAAATTGAGGAATCAACCTTTAATTGAAATGTAAATGTGTAATTGAAATAATACAAATGTAAATATTCACCTTGCTTTTAGAAACCCTTGTCAACAAGGATTTTGTGATGATTGTATGTTTTAGATATTGAATTTGTAACAACAGATGTAGAAAATCTCCACAAATGCAATAGATCTACCAAAAAAACATCATGGAGCCATGGATACAAGTGTGAATAAAATGAATAAGATGATGAATGCCTCAATGTAGATATCCTTCATTGATGTCCAACAATATGCTAGATCTTGAAGAAGAAATGCTCACAAAGGATCCTTGAATATTTGAAGACTTGAACGCTTGAATGTTGGAATGCTTGAATGTGAGATTTCTATCATCAATGTGTGTCCTAAAATGGGGTGCCTAGTCTTCCTTTTATACTCATTTCTAGGTGGGAAAATAAAGCAAGCCGACGGGGGCACCCGATTTTATAAATTAAATCCCTGAGACAACATTAGGCCTGAGGCTCACAACCTTTCTATAATAGGTCAACCTGGTCAACCTATTCCTAAGGAATAGGTTGACTTGGTTGGCCTATTCCAAGGTTGGCCCATAGGGAGCTAACCCTGAGGTCTCAAATACTGCATTGGTGAAAGTGGAAGATATGGGTCAGAATAGGAGAAAGAGGTGATCAAGCATGAATCCATCCATGGTCCAAAAAGTTGATAAAGGATGGGAGATAATAGGCCTTAAATGATGAGTGAGTCCATTTTAAGATGGTACATTTATCCCCCACTTTAGAGAGAGTATGAGTTACCTCATACTCGAGGTAAAGCAGATCAAAAGCAAGAGATTATCTCATCATGATTAAGGAGACAAAGAAACCATCAAGCCCCTAATAGACTTGAGTCTTCATCATATCCAAAATCATAATAAGAGAGATGTCACTATCAAGAGAGAGAGAGAGAGTGTGTGTGTGTGTGATCACCTCACCCAATAAGGTTTGTGTTCCTTATTGTGAACCACACTAAAGGGATGGGATTGAATAGCCTAGCAGGTTTGTGTGCCCGATAGTCAATCCCATGAAAACAAAAGGGGTAGGATAAAATGGTCTAACAGGTTTGTGTTCCTGATAGTTAACCCTATAAACTTTGTGCCTTTTGAAGGATTTAATTCCCCATGATATAGCACTACTATACTATGAGAATGGTTTTTTTATGTGCTAGGATAGGTAAAATGGTCTAGCAAGTGTGTGAGGCATGCTAGTCAACCAATCAAAGACATGTAGGAAGAGTAATTGGCCCAAGAAAGTTGTGTTATGCTAGTGTACTCTAAATGTTATGCTTTAAATTAAGAAAAACATATGAAAATAAGGGGGTCATGTATCCCCCCCCCCCTTAAGATGGAAAAATAAGTGTTGATTTTGGAATCTTAAGGAAGTGGTGAAGAAGGATAAAGAAATTACAACATCAAGATAGTATCCACGAGAAAAACCCAATCCAAGAAAAAGAGGTCACAACTCCTATAGGAAGGGAAGAATGCAACAAGATACTATGAAAGAAGTGAAAAAGAAAATCCGTGTAAAGGATACACACTTTGTGAGGCTCCAAGGTAAGTTACTTATCTACCATGGAAACCCAATTGTAAGATAGGATGTCGCATGATAAACAAATAACACATAGCCAAGGGAAAAGTGGATCCTTGGGAGAATGAGAGAGATGAGTATGGTTCCCTTGCCCCCCAAGTGTAGGAACAAGAGAAAAGATGACCTATTATGATACTCACAAAGTGTACCATGCATTACAATGAGCTCCTAAGAGATGGGATAACAATGTTACATGGCATGGAGCAAAATAATAGGGACTTAGATTTTATATAAAGAAATTAGGATTGAAATAGAACTCATCATAAGGAGATATGTGAATAAACTCATTATTAATGATTTGTTGAATCTTGTAATGTAAAGCTTGAAAATCATTAGTAGAGTGATCATGATAACAATGATACATATAAAATGGAATATTCATAAATTGATTACTATGTTTAGGTCTAGTAATCACATTAGCATGAAGAAGTTTAGGTAAAATGATTTCTTGATTAATAGGAGAATATATGTTAGATGATGGAGAGGATGTGGATAAAGATTTAGATTCAACACTTTGATGCACACATTGTGAATTATGATTGACAATGGTGTTGAAATAATGTTGATGCCCCCCACTGCCTAAGGGAATTTGATTTTCTTGTTGTTGCTTACCAAATCCATTCTCAGTGAATATATGATAACCATAACAAGAGGCCATATCACTAGGTTTGATAGATTCATCATGAGTGAAAGTAGAAATAAATTTATTAGAAAGAGGAGTTTTTTTAGATTTCATCTTCAACTAAGGAGTTGTTTTTGATAAATTTATTAACTCTATACTCTCCAATAAAGGTTGGTGTGAAATCTAAGGATCCCCAATCATCTTCTAAAAGAAAACTTGTAGAAGGAGGATCATCATTAGATTCTTGATCTTTTTTTCATCAACATTTAAACAACTATTTGGTTTAGTGTCTGCATGAAGAGTCTACATTACATTGTTGTAGATAAACTTGACTTTTTGATGAAGAGTTGAAGGAATAGCATGTGTAGCATGTAACCAAGGTCTACACAAAAGAAGGTTGTAATTAAGAGGTCTAGGCATGACATGAATGGAATTATTCAAAATAACCAGACCTACTTTGATAGGTAAAGTGATGATACCTAAGGTTTTCTTAGAAACATTATCAAATCCACGTATAGGCACATTATTAGGTTTGATATTTGAAATATTGGCTTTAATTTATTTGAGCATTTCCATACTAAAAATATTAAGCCTAGATCTATTATTAGTTAAGGTTATATGAATGAGGTTACCATTGATTGCAACGGCTACCATAAGAGCGTCATAGTGATCTTGAATCTCTTTAGGAGGAAAATCATCATGAGTAAACATAATTTGAGGTGAAGTAGGTGTAGCATTCATGCATTGTAAAAAGGCATTGATGTTATCTTGGTTAGGAGGTGAAGTTGGAAGAGTGGCTAAAGATTTTGGCAAGGCTTCATGATATGTGGGTGATGTATGAAGAATTTCCCAAAGAGAAATATTGGTGGGGGTATTACGTAATTGTGCTACCAAATCATATTTCATTCCAAGATTTTGAGAAAGACATGGAGGGGGGAGAACAAGTTGAGAAGGTGGAAGAGACGTAGTAGGTTGAGTATTATTTCTTGTACGATAGGTATAAGACACCGCATGATAATCAAAAGAATCACTAGGTTCCCCCTTAAGAGTTATGGAAGGGAAACCTTTAAGGGTGATAAGAGGTTTATTTGATGGAGGGTAACCTTTGAGAGTGAAAATAGGTTTAGCAACATTAAATTGATTAAGATCATTCTTTTCCATAGGCTCATCACTAGAAGGGGAGCATTAATGAGATTGATATTATCCTCTTGTCCCAAGGAGTCCTTAGAATAGGGATTGTATACTTTAATTAATGCTTCATCGCGACTAGGAGCATTAAATGAAGGAAAATTTATATTTATAAAATTTATTCTTACTCTAAAATATCCCTAAGAGGAGAGTATGTTTTAGGAGAAGGAGAAACATCAAGTACTATGTCATGTTGAAAAGAAAAGGTTTCTTTTTCATGAGAATAGTTAACATTATTATCTATAGGTTCATCCCAAATAGTGATATTATGAGTGGAAGGATCATCTCTATCAATAAGGTGTGCCATAGAAGAGGAATAGTCATTAGGTAAAATGGAATTCACAAAGGTGGGAGGATTGAAAGAAGATGTAGGACCACCCTCAACTGAATTATCCCCATAGTCAAGGCCTATATTAGGAGAAGGGACAATATCAATCCACCACTCACCCCCATAAAGAGGAAGATCATATGATAAAAATAAGTAGATAGGAGGGTGATTTTTTATGTCAAAGATAATATTGGAATGATGTTTAGAGAATGATTTAAATGACTTGTGCAACATGAGAAAAAGAGAAGTGCAAATAGAGTAGATCCAACTAACCACTTTGTGAATGAAATGTATGCAAGATCTAATGAATATTTCAAAGATAAGGCATGAAAAGTTAATACTCAATGATGTAAATGCCATGAAATGGAGATATCGCTAAATAGATCTAAATAGTATTAGTGTAAATAAGAGTAGATATAGATGCACAAAGAATCAACTAACTTCACAAATAAGAGATTACCAAAACAAGGTAAAAAAGTCTAATTCCAAAATACAATAAAGAGGTGTAAGAGGTCGGGTTCACCAAAATGTTTAGGTGGAAAATGGTGTTAATTAATTTGGTAATGTAGACTATGTGAGATGTGCTCATTAATTAACCACTTCCATACTAACATTCAAAATACAAGAGAAAGAGGGACTTCCAGGTGTAACTCTCAATATAACGTAAGTTAGATTAGGAAAAACACAAGAAGATGAGAGGATGTTAATGCTAAACCCAAATTATACTAAGGACGTACACAAGAAAGTCCTCTTTCATGCAATCTAAGATTTGATTAAGGTTGTGTAAATGAACTTAGAAAATTGAACTAATTGATTTAGCAAGATAAGCAATAGAGATCTAGGTGCCAAACATAAGCAATCAACCCAATTAAGATGTCAAAATAGATCTAAACTGATATGTGAAATAGATAATGAGGTATTCACCTTGAATTACGAATATAAATATGCTTTTTTTCTCTAAAAACTATTGTTCTGGACCTATAGCTGAATTTTTTACTGTGGATCTGTGATCACAACTGAAAACCCAAAAAATGCTGAAAATCTCAAGCTGTCAGGAATAGGTTGACCATGCCACCATGTTCTTGAGGGACTTTACTGAAGTTGACCCAATTTTTTTTGGTATATCTATGTCTACAAATTAAATATTTGTACTTTCAATTCTGAGATCTTGCTCCTGCATATAGAAAACTAGGTTTTGGTGTTGGGGTGGATAGGGACTTGCCTTGGTCAAGCCCTAGATTGAGGAATCAACCATGAATTGAAATGTAATTGTTTAAATATGTAAATATTCACCTTTCTTGTAGAAACCCTTATCAACAAGGATTTTTTGATGCTTGTATATGTTCTAGGGGGAAATGCCATCAATGAGTCTAACAATGCAAACTAAGTATATCAAGTTTAACACTTTGTCCCTAAGCCATTCAATACAAGAGAAAGAGGGGCTTCTGAGCATAAATCTCAATATGACCTAGGTTAGATTATAAATAACCCAAAAGGTTATAGGGGATGTGAATGTTAAACCCCAGTTATATTAAGTAAGTATAGAAAGGTCTCTTTCATGTAATGTAATTTGATTATAAATATGTAATGAAGATGACAAAAATTGAAATAATTGATTAAGAAAGAAGTAGAAGATGAGTTTAGGAACCAAGTGAATGCAATCAACCCAATTAAGATGTGAAAATAGATCTATCCTAAAAAATTAAAATAAATTGATAGGGTACTTACCTTGAAATGCCTGATAGAATGTGCTTTTCTATTCTAAAAATAGAAAATTTGGACCTAGAGCTAAATTTATGAGTGTGGATCCTTGATCACAGCTCAAAACCCAAAAAATGTTGAAAATTTTAAGCTTCCAAAAATAGTTTGACCATGTCACCATGTTCCAAAATAGGTCAAACAAGTCATTGTCTTCCCAAGGCACTTTTTTGAAGTCAACCTGAGTTCTCCTGGTAGCTCTCAATCTGTAACCTCTATTTTTGTAACTGTCCAGTTGATAACCTACAAATCTATGACATAATGTGTGTGTACGGGTGGCTATAAAGGGGTTTTCCTTAATCAACTCCCCATTTTGGTGATTTCCACCTCCACAAATAGACATTTAGGAAAATGTTGCGTGTGTATGTAGTGCTCGTGAATCCTAGATTGTAGATCTAGAATGTAAAAGAGCTACAAATGCTAAGAATATTTTCTATAAGTGAAACCCTAACATGTATGTGTATGTATGAATGTGCAATATGTGAAGAGATAAAAATCAGATCTGAAAATAGCATAGAAATCATACCAAGCCTTCAAGTCTAAAGTACTCTAACCATCTTCATGATCCCCTTGCATCTCTATGATGTCATTGTTGGAGATTTTCTAGCAAGCTAGTGTTGACTGTATGTTTGTCATTGATGACAACATATGGTAAGCAGTGTGTGTGGAAGCCTGATGGAGAGAACCTTGAGTATATGGTTCCTAGATATGTTATCAGCATGATATCATAGATGTAGAGGTTGATTCTAAGTGAAGACAGTAATACAGTAGTTTGTATCAGTAAGTGTTCCTTACAGGTCCTAGGAAGAGTTCAGTATGTGATTTATAGTATGGATGTAATGGAGCCTTGCACATTTATATTTATGTTTTAGATATGTGTATGATGATATGTTCATGGATGCAAAGTCATTTTTTTAGTACAGGTTGAGTTATGAAGTTTCCAGTTGACAGTTACAATTTCCTGAGTTTATCTGATGAAGTCGACAGTGTTTTTATTGTTATAGTAGTTGTGCCTATCATTTGGATATGTGTTCTTGGATTAGTGTTTGGAGAAGAGTTAAGAATGTTTTGTTAAGAGCCCATAACATGATTCAGCATGAGAAGAAAGTTATAGTTAATCTAGTGGAGCCGACAGTGTGAAGAAACACATTTACTCATATGGAGTTGTGTGGTGCTAATTTGTGTTGCATGCTTAGTATAGCCAATTGAGATGTTATTGGAGAGTTACATTGTTTCTCTAATATGATTTCAAGGAAGTTCTAATAGGCCGACTTGATTATATCATTTGGAGAAAGATACTTATAGACAGTCAAGTTGTGATCTCTAAGCATGGTAGATAGTTGAAAGAAAAGAGCAAAGCAGAAGGTGTGAAGTGATAAGCCATTAGTAGAAGTTCTATGCGACAAAGAAGAGAGTGTATGCTATTCATTGGAACTAATCTAGACAATAGGTCTAACTTGTAGTTCACCAAGATCTAGATATAGTGTGTATTTGTTAAATGGAAGGTTGCAACCTTCACCCCTTTGAGCAATGTGCTCTCAAATAGTGTGTCCTCACCCCTAACAGGGTTAATTGTAAAAGACTCCTAATAGGGTCTGACCCTTGACCAAGTCACTATACTTAATGCATTGTAAAGATCAACTCCTAACAAGGTTGTAAGATCTTCTAACAAGGATCATAATACTCTAGTGCAGTTTATAGTGGGTGCTAATCCCCATCGAGGTTTCTACCTATTTAGGTTTCTCCATAACCAAAATTGTGGTTTTGTGTTAAGTGTTCTCATATTATGTTTATGCTTAATGGTCTTTTATACTTAATTGGATAAACAATTGAATCTTGTAGATAATTGATTCACCCCCCCCCCCCCCCCTCTCAGTTATCTCTTGGGACTATTCCTAACAATTGGTATCAGAGCCAAGTGCCTTAGATAGAAAGTTTAATAGCTTGAGATTGATTAGATGGCATTCTTTAGAAAATAAATTCCTAAGTTTGATGGAGAGAACTATCTAGACTGGAAGAAAAAAATGATGACACATTTGTAGTGCATTGCCTTTGAGATTTTTGAAGTAGCTACCAAAGAAGTTCAGATTCCCTCTCTAGAAGATCTTGCAAAGGAAGATGCAACTCTTAAGTAGAAGGAGATGTTCACTCAAAATTCTATTGCCAAAGAAGCCCTTATTAGCGCATTGTCTAACAAAGAGTTTTTAGAGATCAAGAAAGTTGATAAAGCCTACAAGATATGGAAGTGTCTAGAAGACATGTTTGAAGGAGACATCCAAGCCAAGAATGCACATAGAAAGACATGGAAGAAAAAGTACAATACATTGGAGATGATACCTGGAGAGAACATTAGAGCCTACAATCAAAGGATTAATAAAGTAGTTGTAGGAATCAGAAACAATGGTGGATAAATCTTGGAAGAAGACAATGGATAATTTGATGACTACTTTGACACCAGAATATGAGAGCAAGATAAACATCCTAGATGAGACTATGCAATTTTCAAAAGACTTCAAAAGAGAGACCTTAATCAACAAGATTTCAGCATTAGAGATATCAAGTTTGAAGACAGAGCCTAAAAGTGAGACAAACTTCAAAGCCTCAGTCCATGGTAAGAAATCCTTGAATACTTCTGGTAATTTTGATGATGATGATGAAGAGAAAGAACTAGATGATTTCATTGCTTTGATTGCTAAGAAGAAAGGAAAGGAAAAGGAAAATATGAAGTTCAATTACCATTCAAATGATTTTCATGTAACAAGATTGGTCACTTTGCATCTAAGTGTCCTACAAGAGTCAAGAAGTTCAAAACTAATTACAAGCCTAAATACACAAAAGAATGTTACTATGCTGGAGATGTAGTATCAAATGAAGATTCAGTAGAAGATGAAATTGGATTCATTGCTCTTGAAGATATGTAGAAAATGTTTGATGAAATGGACCTTGAAGTTGAAAAGAAAGCACAAGAGTTAGCACTGATTTCTCAAGCAGATATCAGAACAGATTGGATCATTGACAGTGGTTGTTCACATCACATGATAGGAGACAAAGATAGATTTGTACATTTGGATAGGTACAAAGGTGGCATGGTTAGATTTGGAGACAACACTCCTAAACCTATCATAGGTAGAAGAGCTATCACCTTGGATGGAAAGAACAACACTGATGATGTTCTTTATGTTGATGGTTTGCAGCATAACCTACTAAGTGTTGGATAGTTTCTTGACAAAGGATATCAGTTGGAATCCAAAGACAACAAGTGCATCATTAATAACAAGGAAGGAGAAATGATTGCATTAGGTTCAAAGACTAAAGGTAATATTTTTCGGCTTAATCCTGAAACAAGTTGTTTTGTTGCTAAAGTAGATGACAATTGGTTATGGCACAAAAGACTATGTCACATCAATTTTGACAACATAGTAAAGATAAGTAATGTAAAGGAAGTAAGAGACCTTTCTAGCATTGCAAAACTAGTTGATACAATATGAAGGGAATGTGTAATGGGAAAGCATGTAGGGAATTCATTTAGAAGCAAGAATAATTTAGTAGAAAACAAATTGGATCTAGTGCATACAGACCTATCTCACTACTACATTTGGGGCCAAATTTTGAAAGAAAGTTCTGATGAATGATTTTTTTTTATGAATTTGGTGTGTTTTTCTGTAATAGGCCCCGATGGTGTCGGTATTCCGATGGGTTCTAAATAGACCATCAGAATTCTGACAGATTCAGAGTATAGATGAAAAAAAAGTGAAAAGCTAAATCATTTTTATTTCAGTTGCATATAGAAAAGGAGCAAGAGAAAATGAGCGAAAGCTGAGCGCTAGAGAAGGTATGTGATTTCTTCATCTTTCAAGCCTCTGGCATCATATTCGACCACAAATTTCAAATGCATTGCATTTTGTTAGATCATGAATGCTCTCTGACATGACCACATTCTACTGGTGTTATGCCCTAGCCAGTGCTTTATCTCTATTATTTGATGTTATTGGTGCTTGTGCTCAAGGATATCGATTCACTATTTTGAAATGTTTGGATTCACATTTGTTGATATTACTAGTATGTTGATAATGATGCCATTGTATATTGCTGAGATGCTCACTGAAATGACTGCATTCTACTAGTGTCGTGCCCTAGCTTGTGCTTTAAATCCATTATTTGATGTTATTGGTTATCAATTTGTTTTGAAATGTTGACTGTGGTTATCAAATGGATAGCCCGTGAGCTTCTAGCTAGGCACCATTTGTATTGATAGCTTAGGGAATCAAATGTATTGTATCATTGATAGTTGAGACTTTGTTAAAAGGAAATAGGACAAAGAATGATTTTGATTTATTTTCTCTATTTTGATCCCTAAGTGGCTTACAAACCTAGAGAAGTATATGCAAATTCACGGATGCAGCTACAGGATACATAGCAACCAATAATTCATAAGAAATCCATGCATCCAATTTGAATAGCAATTAATACAAAGAAATAGGGTCCTCCAATGGCCCAATCATCTAGACCTTGACTGTCCCCTCAACCAGTGACCCTTCAAAACTAGGTTATCATGCAATCAGTGAGTGATCCTTCATTCTCCTAGTCTGCCCTTCATCCAAACTTATTAGAAATACACAATAGATGATTCTTGACACTACAATTAAAAAAACATTGCAAAAAACCAAAAACCCTATCATTTATATTTTCTGTCATAACCTAATTCACTATACCAATTTAATCCCAACAATTAGAATCCTTAACAAAATTAATTCAATCCAAATAATAATAAAAAAACATAATTCACTATACCAATTTAATCCCAACAATTAGAATCCTTAACAAAAGTAATTCAATCCAAATAATTAGAAAAAAAATAATCACATACCTGTCAAAGAAATCATAAAAATTCAACCAAACCAAATCATTACAATCTAAATCATCAAAAGAACCAAGCTAAACCCAAAAATTCAAAATACCTATAGTATGTACACAATAAAAATACTCAAAATAAATAAAAGTAACCTACTAACAACCCATTTGGTCAAGAATGGAAAGAGACAAAATACACAATAAGCGATTTGCAAATGGTAAGTCATACTCAATGCAAAGTGTACATGTTTGAAGAATTGATCATGTCCATTAGATAGATCTATAACATACATACCTTTCCCTCCACTTTTTGAGATTCCAAACTTTGATAAATATGAAAAGGGAATCCTTGACTGAATGTTAAGAAATTTTTCATTTTTATCCAAGAAGTCACTTTTAATGATTAGATTATTTGTACAAAGCTTAGGTGGATAGATACTTGAGTGGTTTCTACATTTACCAAATAACATGATCCCCACATTTAGACTTGGCTAAAACATTTGTTACACATTTTTATATAATATAAAAGTGCACTCATTATGATGCACCTTTGTAATGTCAAATAACAAAATGAGGAAAGATCCTCTTCTTTCTTACAACAATGAGAGACCTAGTGAGTTGATTCCCTCAACTAATACCTACAAATAAATTAGTTAATATTTTATTGAAAAGGTAAAACTAGAAAATGAATTTCACCTACAAGTCAATGATAACAAGTCTTTCACAATCCCCCTTCCCTCAAGGAACACTATCAACCATCCCTTCCACAAATAGCATTTCACTGTTGTATGAGTGGATTGTCCAGGAACAGTTAACATTAAACAAGGAGAAAACTCATCAACACATCTTGGAAACCATTGACTTCAATAATAAATGAAACCTAACACCAAAACTATTCTGTACATTCACTTCTACCAAGAATAAAGCATTTAATCCATTCAACATTACATATAATCATTAGATAGTTACATTTCCTAACTGTGTACAAGAACAGTCACGACCAAAATGATCAAAAGTACTTTCACCCTTGCACTAGCTATTCCAAACTTCAAGTAAAATGAGCAATATGCTATATCAAATCATTCATATTCATAGTAACCATTCAAAGGATCATTTTGTCAATGAACCCTCTGATTGTACCCTTGTGGCAGAGACTAGCAATATACATTGAATTTACATTTTTTATTACTAAAAGTGGTTTACATAGTTTCATATGTTCTTTTATCGATCATTAACCTTGTCTCCATTCCTCTAGCATACACAAGGAAAAGAAAAGAGATAACATGAGAAAATCCTAAGCAGCCCTTGTAGAAATGGACCATGTCAAAACCTCAACTAGGCTTTTCACCCTGATCCTAATATCAAGTATCATCTCATCATGGTCTATTCACCATGTTTCAACACCACTTTCACTCTTATCTATTCAACTTACACCATTCTTCTTCTACAGCCCTTCTAGGCCTGTCTAGTAGCCCTACACACACAGAATTCAGCAAATTACACCCAAAGTCTCCAAACAACCTAGCAAAGTACTTACCTTTTCCAATACCCTTTTAAGAGTTACTAACCCCATCTCAATCTCAGTCTTCCATCCTTTGACTGGTGAATACTTCCATCCCCAAATGCTCTTCTCCTAGGCCTAATTAGCCCTCACTCAACAAAGCAACTCCTATTTCCACTTGTCTCTAGGACTCAAAGGCTTGAAACAGTATGTGGTAAAAATTCATGAAATACTAAAGAAGACCTACTATTTTTTAGACAAATCTTCATTGTCCCCCACAAAAAACTAAGTAATAACTACTCTACCCTTAATTTGTTTAACAATGCACCATATTAGATAAAGTAGGTTCTATCACACATGGCATGAACTCTCTTCAAACTCACAATATGTTGCATGTATAGTACACAACTCATGAGATTCTAAAGAAGGCCTCACTCTTAATCAGTTATAAACATGCAATTGTTTCAATTTTGCTTGCGAGTTATAATAATTATTATAAACATGCCATTTGTTAAGTTTAGTGTATCATTTTTTTCAGACAAATCTTCATTGTCTTATGTATATACTAGCATTTATTAATTGGCTGACAAATAAAGAAGCATTTAGACAATCAGAAGACAATGAAGATAATTTTAAATGCATTTAACACAAAAAAAATTTACAAAACTGAACCAATGGCATGTTTACAACAAAGAAATAGAGTGATAATAATATGCTGAAAATTGTATTCTGTTTAATACACACTAAAGGACCAGTCCCAACAATTCTTAAACATACTTTATCTGATATGATGAATTCTTAAACAATTAAGGTTGGAGTAGACATAGTTATCACACAATTTTTTTTGTGGTACAAGGAAGATTTGGCTAATTAAGAGTGAGGCCTTCTTTAGAATCTCATGAGTTTTGTACTACACATGCAATGTATTGTGAGTTTGAAGAGAGTCTGTGCCATGTGTGATTATTAAGTAATGGGAAAGTTATGATGATTTAATTGTAGAACTACTGGTCACTTGAAACATAAAAAAAAAAATTCTCAAAAGATGCACTCTAATGGAATATGATGACTTCAGGTTATGCACAAAATGAATCTATCTTCTATCACTATACTCTTATCTTATGTCAAAATGGGATATTTATGACACGGTATAGATATCCATCAAGGCATAAATAAAATTCAACTTTTCGCTAATGTTGTAGTTGCAAGTAATGAATCTTAAATTTTATTTTCTTATTCATGTCTGATGATGTTGATGTATTCTGATGATGATCAGGATGATGTTGATGTCATCCATGATATACCTCTACTTGAGAAGGCAACCATGACCCTTTACAAAGGCTCCCAAACAACTCTTCTCTCTGTTGTATTGTTATTGTTGAACTTTAAGGTTATGAATGGTTTATCCAACATAACAATGTCACGTATGCTAAGGTATGTCATATATGTAATTATAGTAATTAAAGGGTGAAACATGTACCATAAATATTGTTAATATTAACAACTTATAATTTTTTCTATAGAATGATAGGTGAGTTTTTGTTACCACCATCGAATATTCTCCCTTGCTTATACTGAGAATTATGTGCCACTATGAAAGATATTGGAAGAGTATCAAGCAATAGATGCTTGTCTCAATGATCATATTATTTATCATAAAGAACATGAATTTGCAATAGAATGCCCTGAATGTCATACAAGTAGACATCAAACAGATCAAATAACAAAAAAGGTGCCTCACAAGGTTCTTCATTACATCCCCATTATACCACATTTACAAAGATTATTCAGGTGTAGTAGCTTGGCACAATTTATGGATTACCATGCACGCAATAGGAGTTGAGATGAAATTATTTGAATGCCTTTGGATGGTTCTATATTTAAGGACATAGAGGAAAAGTGGCCACACTTTATCGAAGAACCTCGAAATCTCAAGGTTTTAGTGGTAGCGGATGGTGTCAATCCATTTGGAGAGCTAAGATCTATTTGGCCTATTTTTGTCATCAACAATAACATTCCTCCATGGATGTCAATAAAGAGGGAGCACATTATGTTGGCAATGATTATTCTAGGTATTTGATCATTTAATAGTTATTTGCATGTAATTATAAATCTTGCAGTAAAATGGTCACAATAATTATGTAATGTTGTTGTTTATTCAACTAGGTAAATACCAAGTTAAAGATATGAATGTATATATTGAGTCTCTTATCGATGAGTTGGTGGAGTTATGGAATGGTGTCACTATGTATGACATCTCTAGACCAATAGGATATAGAAAATTTTAATTCCATGCAATGCTTGTATGGACAATACATGATACCCCAGGGCTAACACATTTTTCTAGTATGTTATGGTGAATTCAAGTTGCACATGATAATTATAAATATAAAAATTAACGTATTTAATCTAATTTGCATGTCCATTTTTTGGTCCAAAGATGAAATCTCGTCATTCAAAAAGTTTAGGAAAGCAGGTGTTTGATGAGCATAAACACTTTCTCCACAAAAATCATAACTATCGAATTACAATTATGATCATGTTGATGTTGATGTTGATTTCTATAATTTATGTCCAATGATTATGATGATGTTGATGTTGATGTCTATAATTTATTTCACTTACTAATGCTTGCCTAGATTGAATTTTGAATTGCTAGGCTGGAGAACGGTTTCAAAGTTTAGGGTCTGTTCTACATGATACTCTTAGTTACAGCTCAAATGCAACTCAACATATTTTTGATGTTGGGAAACCCACTATAGAAACTCATCCGCAGGTAAAATTTATTGTTGTGAATCTTGGCATTGTTAATTTTATTACTTTTCCTCACATTTCATATTTGTAAAAATGTTTCTTGGCACTATCTTCTTTTTCAATTCCTATATTTGCAGCTTTTTAGATCATTAACATAAGCATTACATGTCTTTGTTTAAATTTTATTCTAACACTATATTATATCTTATTCTTATTACAATGTTCTTTGTTGTGGGGAAAGAGGTCAATCTTCATTGTCTTCATTTTGGGGGACAGTGAAGATTTCTCTGACAAATAGCAGGTCTTCTTTAGTATCTTATAATAACATGCTAAACTGATAAAGGTGTTATCTGCATTTAATCTGCCAATTACTAATAGATTAAGCATATTATTACTATGCTTAATGTTCCATTTAAATGCAATTAACACAAAAAAACAAATTTACAAAACTGAACCAATGGCATGTTTACAACAAAGGTCTCCAAACTTATTTCTTGCCCTTTTAATGGTTTCCAAGATGTGTTAAGGAGTTTGCTCCTTGTTTACTGTTAATTATTCCTACACAATCCACTCATACAATAGTGAAATGTGTGTGGAAGGGATGGTTGATAGTGTTCCTCAAGGGAAGGGGGATTGTAAAAGACTTGATATCATTGTATTGTGTATTTCCAATATGTTTGTATGCAGGGAAGACCGGGAGAATGAAGGATCACTCATTGATTGCATGATAACCCAGTTTTGAAGGGTCGTTGGTTGAGGGGACAATCAAGGTCTGGATGAGTGGACCATTAGAGGACCCTATTTATTTCTATTAATTGCTATTCAAATTGGATGCATGGATTTCTTTTGAATTATCGGCTGCTATGTATCCTGCAACTGCATCTGTAAATCTACATATACTTCTCTAGGGTTGTAAGCCACTTAGGGATCAAAATAGAGAAAATAAATCAAAATCATTCTTTGTCCTATTTCCTTTTAACAAAGTCTCAACTATCAATGATACAATACATTTGATGCCCTAATCTATCAATACAAATGGCACCTAGCTAGAAGCTCACAGGTTGTCCATTTGATAACCACAATGTTGCAAACTTTATTGATCTAGATATCTTGCAGAGGCTTTAAGAACTGGAGAGGGAAGAAGATCTTAGGATGGCAGCTTAGGGTGACGAGGATGATGAGATGGGGGAAGTGGAGTTTAATCTTAATGAAAAAGAAACTCTGGCTACAATTAGGAAGAAGAATAAGATGCTTATCGTCAAACACAAATTGAAGAAGAGTACTATAGAGAGAAGGCCTACCGTACCAAGGAAGTTTGACAAGATCAAGGAATATGGCTTAAATAGAATGGGAAGACATATTTCTAGCCTGGGCCTGGATCCTTCGACAATTGGGGTAGGATCCAGACCCAGGCTAGAAAGATGTCTTCCTTTCTATTTTGGATAAGCTCCGTTGCTGCAACAACTATAGACTACGATGTAGATATCACAACAGCTGATAAATATAAATGTACGCATCATAGTCACAATTTTTTATGTTGTGTCTCCAAAAAATTGTGACCATGATGCCTACATTTATGTTTCTCAATTGTTGTGTCCTAGGACCCCTTATGACTCTTTACGACCATTTAAAATCCCTAAGAATACATCTTATAGGTCTTAAAATATCGTAAAGGGTCATAAGAGGCTCCTAGGAGGGGCCAAACGAGCTTCCACCTTCACGTGGTTGGCCCTGTTAAGTAGAGAATGTTAAACTATTCTTGAAACAAAGAGAAGCTCAATAATTTAAGGTCTCAGTCCATGGAGATGCTAAAAAAATGATGGGAATCAATGATGGAGAGTTTTTAGATTCTGAGAAGATGTATATGCAGTGGAGGCCAGAAGGGATTTTTGTGGAGATTTGCTAGATGTGGAGATTCGCTAGAGTGGCTATATACATACGAGGGTTTCTAGATTGAGTACTAGTGTAGAGATGATGATTCAATAACCTACATCTATAAAACCTTCACAAATATCCCTTCTTTGGCCTCCACTCATAACTCTTCTCAGAATCTAGAAACTTTGGATACCGTTTCTCATCCATGCACAAAATGTGCTAGTGATCATATGAAATTATTTCAGACCTCCAATATTGATGAGTTGCACAAGTGTAAAATGTTTTTGTGAGACTGGGATCAATTATATTGGATATTGTGCAATGTACATAAGGCAAGGTGGTGATTATTCTTGACGATCAATAGGTATAAGTCTTCCAGGCCTTATCCAGTAGCTAGGACTAAAGATAACAAAGCTCAAGAAACCATCATAGTTGGTATCTTTCTTTAGTCTATATTATTGACAAAACATGATGCAAGAGCATCCTAGGATTCTTGGCAATCCTGTATCAACAAAAAATATATTTTTCTTTGAAGGTAGATTGCTAGTTTTGATCTTGGTTTGGTGGAATACTTGCTCAGTTTGGGAGACTGGTTGCTCAGTTTCTATGGTTATCAGGGTGCTCGATCTCTGAAGGATGCTCAGTAACTGAAGTCATCAATTTCCTAGTGCTCGATGATAACTATGTTGCTCAATCATGCTTGGCATGGTCAGTTTATTGGCACTCAGTTATTTCCTTTGTTGCTCGGTGTTCTTGCTTACCGACTAGATTTGTTTGGATGAATCGGCTTGGCCGACAGGTGCATTTAATTTGGGTCACGCTCCTTGAGTTATGGATTAACCGTTGGATGTGTGGGGACCTAGATCTGGCATGTTTCATTCTTCTAGGTGGATCTAATGACCATTTGGGGCCATCTTGGAGAGTTTATTTATTTGTAAGGCTATTTGAGAGCCGACTGATGTTTTGATATTTAATATTTGTATATCCTGCAGAGCTGACTTGTGGCTAGGATTTAGTATTTAAGTGAATGCTTGGGTAGTTTTTAGGGGATCAAACAGATGATGGTAGGAGTTAGTAGCTTTCGAGCTTAGGAACAGGAAGATTGCTTGGAAGTTTGAGTACAAGTTTAGATCTTTCTTGGGTGCCTACCAGTGTACTGTGTGTTGTAGACCTGGGCTAGCTGAATGTTGATGTTGTGGAAAAGATTTGGATCTTGTGAGATCTGGTAGACTATTACTTGCTTTGTATTTGGTCATAACTGGGAAGGCCTTATAGCCTAGCAAATTGCATGTAATCGGTGATTTGATGAATAAAGATTTCCTTTTCATATCAGATTTGTTGTTGTTGTTGTGTATTTCCACTACATATTTGTTTGGCTGCAAGGTCAGACAGTCCTTAATTGGAAACTCCAGCCTTGACTGCATTAGGTGGTATCAGAGAAAATTTTGTTCCTGTTTGAGCAAAGTCTGTTCCCATTGGAGCTAAGTGGATCTTGTGTGTCTAAATCTAGATCTTGATTTGAAGATGCCTCCAAGGATAAATCGTGAGATCTCAGAGGAAGAGGCTGCTGGAAAATTTAGTCTTGATGATTTTAGGGCTTTGCAGAAACAAGTGCAAGATATGCAAAAGGAGTTGAAAAAGAAGAAGAAGCCTACCTTGAAAGAGGATAGTGATGATGAATTCGAGGAAGAAGACCATTTTGAAGAAGTGGTAGAAGAAGCTAGAGATCTAGAGGAGAATCAAATTTTGAAAGTTATGTCTTAAATTGGAAAGATACCTAAGATTAAAGTTTTTGCATTTGCTAGAAGCCTTAGGCTAGAAGAATTGATTGATTGGATTAATGAGATAGATGAATAATTTGAGTATGAAGAAATAGAAGATCCTGATAGAGTTATATTTGCAAAGACTAAGCTGAAGGGTCATGCAAATATTTGGTGGAGAGAAGTTCAGTTGGAAAGAGGTAGAAGAGGAAAAGAAAAGATTACTAAGTGGAACCGAATGGTTGACAAATTGAAGAAGCAATTCATTCCAGTGGATTATGAATTGGACATGTTTAAGAAGATGCAAGCTTTGAAGAAAACTAGCCAATCCGTACAGGAGTATACCGAGGAGTTTTATAGAATCTTGATTAGGATTGGTCATTCAGAAGCTAATAAAGAGAAGGTTGGTAGGTATGTCTATGGTTTGAGACCTAGTATTCAAGAAGAATTACTTATTGTTTAGATGACAACAATAGGAGATGCTTATCAGATGGCATTGAAGATTGAAGAGAAGCTGAATAAGAAGTTTGAAGGTAGACAGAATAGTAGAAACCGAGGTGGTAAGACTGGTGAGACAGTTGTTGAAGGTAATGTGGTATAGAATCCTAAGAATACTGATGTGGGATCTAGCAGTAGTCAAGGTACTAAGAACTTCAACAGTGGGTAGAAAGGAAGGTGGAAGAATGAGTTCACTGGTACTTGTTATAACTGTGGTGAAGCTAGTCATAGACGTTGGCAGTGCCCTAAGAAAAGAGTTGCATTAGCTGTTGAAGAAGACATTGAGAATGTTCCAGAGAAAGGTGAATGTCTTGTCACCATACGGTTAGTTGCATGTGTCTCTAAACTGGTACAAAGAAGAAATTTGTTCAAAACCATATGTAAGTGCAAAAATAAGGTATGTAATTTCATAGTTGATGGTGGCAGTTCTGAGAACTTTGTTTTAGAAGAGATGGTTAGTAAATTGAATTTGGAAAGGAGGAAGCATCCTAATCCTTATCATATTAGTTGGATACAAGATGTTTCTAAGGTTAAAGTGGAAGAGCAATGCTTGGTTAATTTCTAGATTGGATCTTACCAGGATGAGATATTGTGTGATGTGTTGCCTATGGATGTTTGTCATCTATTGCTTGGTAGACCTTGGCAGTTTGACAGAAATGTGTTGTTTGATGGTTGTGCTATTACTTATGTGGTTAGGCATGAAGGAGCTCGACATAAACTGATACCTTTACAAGAGGCTAGGGTGAAGGGATGTGGAGTCATCAAGTATTGTCCATGTGACGGTGACAAACCTCAAGAGTGAAAGGTTGAGGAACCTATTTCTACAAAGTCTAGTTTGAAGGAGAAGGACAATGATATATCTGAAGAGTTTGTTGAGATCAAGAGGCAGATGGTCTTTTTGGAAGAGATAGTACAATAGATGATGACATTTATGACACAGAGAGATGTAGATGATACTAAGTTGATTGAGGAGGATGAACCTTACCGAGGCACTACTATGGTCGGTAGTGGTCAGAGTTAGTTGTTATTAGTTGCCGATCAGAAAGATAAGAAAAGTGGAAAATAGAAGAACTTGTTGCAGGGAGGAATGGATGAAGTGAAGACTACTTGGGATGAAGGACAAGAGGAGATATGGGTGAAGAAAAAATTTGGCATACCTGTTCTAATTTCCTTGACGTGTTCCTGATTTCCTTATGAGAAAATCTTTCTTACCTGGGGTGTCTGATGCAGGAGCATCCTAGGATTCTTGGCAATCTTTTATCAACCAAAAATATGTTTGTTGAACCTAAAATATGTTTCTTGGCAATCTTGGGTTCTTTCTTACTTTTCCAAGATATAGAACCTGAACCAAAAGAAAAACAATACCCAAAAGTAGATTTCCCATCATTGGGGTCTCCACCTAGATCTGAATTAGTAAAGCCTTTTAAAGTAAAATCAGAATTTGCATCATAAAATAATCCTAAGTTAATATTACCTTTAATGTAACGTAGTATTCTTTTAGCAATTTTGAAGTGAGTTTGTTGAGGTTTGGACATGAATCTTGAAACTAAACCAACACTAAAAGATAAATCAGGTCTAGTGAGGGTTAGATAAATTAAACTACCTACAAGTTCTCTATAAGGAGTAGCATCTATGAAAGGAGATTCCATATCTATCATTAACTTAGTTCCTAAATCACATAGAATTGAAACAAGATTAGCATCATTCATTTGAAATCTGTCTAGGAGATCTTTAGCATATTTACTTTGAGAGATAAAAATACCCTTAGGGGTTTGCCAAATTTGCATTCCTAAGAAATAATGTAAAAAACCTAAATCTGTCATTTGAAATTTTTGGTTCAGTTGGAACTTAATATCAGAAATGAAATGGTTAGAACTAGAAGTAAGAATTAAATCATCAACATACAGAATGATAATAATAATGTCATCTTCACTACACTTGATATATAAGTTAGGATCATTTTTACTTCTTTCAAAACCTTGAGAGATAAAGAAAGCATTAATTTTGGAATACCATTCTCTAGGAGATTGTTTTAAACCATAAATAGACTTCTTTAGTTTGCAGACTAAATGTTCATTACCTTGTTGAATAAAACCAGGAGGTTGAGACATATAGATTTCTTCATGCAAATCACCATTTAAGAAAGCACTTTTAACATCCATTTGGTGAATAGGCCAATTCATTTTAGCAGCTAAAGCAAGAACAACTTTAATGGTAGGCATTTTAGCAACAGGAGCAAAAGTTTCATTATAGTCTATTCCTTCAATCTAAGAAAAAACATGTGCAACTAATCTAGCCTTAAACTTACTAATTTCATTATTGGAGTTTAAATTAGTTTTATATAACCATTTACAAGAAACTAGATTCTTACCATGAGGTAGAGTAACTAAATCCCAAGTATTATTAGAAATTAAAGAGTCATATTCTTCTTGCATAGTAGTATGCCAATGAGGTTAATTTTTAGCTTGAGCAAAAGTTTGAGGATCATTAGAATTAGATAGAGAAGACATAAGAGCATAATTGTAGTAATTTATCCTTCTAGGTTTAAGTCCACCCATTCTAGTAATGTAATCATCACCTTCATTAAGTAAATCTTTAAACCATTTAGGATTTCTTCTAGAATTAACAGAAATATTACTAGGAGGAATAAACAGATTGTTACCATCATCATCATCATCACTACTACTACTAGCAGGAACAAAATCATTAGAAGGAGTATCATTACTATCTTTATGTTCATTATTAGTATTATCCTGAGTGTTAGGAGCAGAAACAGAAGGAACATAAACTTTAGGAGTAGAAACTTTAGGAATAGTGTTGAGAGACAGAGGTTGGTCCTCCACAAGAACAATGTTGCTGTGATTAAAATTAGAATCTGAAATTTGAGAACAGTCATGGACACCATTTTCAACAATGCAAACATCTCTAGCTATGTGAACTTTATTAGTAAGAGGATCATAAACTCTATAACCTTTATTGTTTTCAGAATAGCCAACAAAAATATGAGGTGAGGATTTAGGATCTAACTTTTTCCTTTTCTGTTTAGGTGTGTGAACATAAGCAATTGAGCCAAAAATCCATAAATAAGACAAATTGGGTTTTCTACCTAACCAAACTTCTTCAGGAGTTTTATTTGGAAGGGCCTTAGTAGGAGTTCTATTAAGAATATAGGTGGCACATGCCATAGCTTCAGCCCAAATTTTATAATCCATATTTCTAGCATGTAAAAAACATCTACCCATTTCAACTATTGTTCTATGCTTCTATTCTGCCACACCAATATGTTCTGGTGTATAAGGAACGGTAAGCTCATGTTTGATACCAAAATATCTTAAATAAGCATGGAAAGCATGATTAACATATTCAGTACCATTATCATTCCTAAGAATCTGAATTTTACAACCACTTTGTCTTTCTACAAAAACATGAAATTCAGCAAAAGTATCAAGGACTTGATCTTTACTATGCAGGAAATAAATCCAAGTTCTACGAGAATAATCATCAACAAAAGTTAAAGCATATTTAGAACCTGAAATAGAAGTATTTTACATAGGACCTAAAAGATCACTATGAATCAGAACTAACTTATTATTAGCTCTCCAAGATGATTTATGGGGAAAAGATTCTCTATGCATTTTACCACTCATACATCCATTGCAATCAAACTTAGAAGTAGTAAGCTTAGGTAGTCCATCTACCATATTTTATTTTTGCATTAAAGAGATATAATCAGAATTTAAATGTCCTAGCCTCTCATGCCAAATGTGAAAATCAACAATAGTAAGTAAACAGTATCTAGGAGAGGAAAATTGATAAAATTTAAAGAGATTATCATCATCTAATTTAGCATTAGCAACTATCTGATTAGTGTTAGGATCAATGATATGACAATTCTTTTTATGAAACTCAACCTTATAATCTTGACATAATTGAGGAACAGAAATAAGGTTAGCTTTCAAATCAGGAACATAAAGCATATCATGTAATTTACCATTTGGAACAAAAACATTACTAGTTCCTTCAACTTGACAGCAATGATTATCAGGTAAGGAAACACGAATATTCATAGAATCAGGTTACAAGGAATCAAAGACTTCCTTATGAGATGTAACATGTTGAGATGCACCACTATCTTCAATCCATTCAAGAGGTTTAGAAGCATTAAAATTGACAGTAAAAGCAGAACGAGATTGATTTCCATTGAGTTTTCCATTTGAGTAATTTTGAGAATTACGTTGATCATCTTTTTGTTTCTTAAAACAGCTATGAATTAAATGACCATCTTTACCACAATAGGTGCAATAAGGTCTATTTGAATGATTATTATTATTATGATAGTTATTGGAATTATTAGTATTATTAGATCTTTGATAATTGTGATTATTATTTGAAGTATTAGTATTGTTAGGTCTTTGATGATTTTGATTATTATTTGGATTGTTAGATCTTTGATGATTTTGATTGTTATTTGAATTATTATTAGAAGATCTATTATTATTATGAGATTGAGAGACATATGCATGTTCGTGAGATTTAAGTATGCCAAATTGAATTAATTTAGCTTCCTCTTGACACAACATATTTTGAAAAATAACATAAGTTAATTGAGTTGCTAAAGAAGGAATAGCTAACTGAGAGTAAATATTTGTACTAAACTGTTGAAACTGTCTAGGCAAACATTTACGAATAATTATGTGGATTATCCTTAAATCATATAGATTAACTTGTAACCTAGTTAGTAAAACTTTAATGGAATCAAACTTGAGCAAGAAATCATCAACAGAGTTGAAATCGGTATACCTGAGGTCTTCAAGTTGATCTTGAAGCTGGATTTTTTGAGTCTCATCTGCACTGTCATAGGTATTTTTTAGGATGTCCCAAGCCTGATGGGATTTTGTACAAGAAGAAATTAGAACATATAATTCAGGACTTAAGGAGATCCCGATTAAACCAAGTGCTTCCTCATTTTTAGTCTACCAAGTATTTTGGTCAGCTTGAGAAGCAATGGTCGCAGGTTTAGAACTAGCATTAGTAGCAATATCTAAAAGGTGATAGAATCTAAAGATGAAGGTCATGTGTGTTTTCCACGCATGGTAGTTGGTACTATTTAATTTAATTTTTGGCATCAGGGTAGTCATGCTAAAAAAAAGAACAACGAAACTTGAAATGAAAAACTTATCAGAGCTAAGAAATAAAAAAAGATTAGACTAAATATACTTGCATTCAACAGCAGAAAGCTATAAAAGCTTTTTCCAAGGAGTCATGCAAGGAAGATGTGAAAAAATAACCACCAAAGGAAAGAATAGAAACTAAAAGCACTAAAAGAAAATAGATCTTGGTTAAGTTGTTATGAATTAACAGATAATGACGAGAGCTCTTGCATGCAAAAGGAAAAAAATATAGAAAAAAAAATGAACCTGCAAGGAAACGTTAGAAAACTAAATTGAATCTAAACTACTTTAATTAAAAAACTTGAGTTAGACGACGAGATGAAGCTAATGTATATTGAGCATGTAAAAAGAAATGACTGATATGAACAAGAGGATCAACAGAGTTGTATATAAAAAAAAACCCTGTCAAAAAAAATGTTAGTAACCTTTAAGATACTTCAATTTTTTTGGATATCTATACTAGTTAGGAAAAAAATTAATTTAAACTTAATAATTTAAAAAAAAACTCTTTGATTATGAAATAATCTAAACTCTTTTAAAAAAATTAGATTTAAATAGATGGAATTCAGAATAATAACTTTTGGATATAAAGATAAGATTTAGTATCTAAACAAATATAAATAAAGGGTAAGAATAAACAAATCTAAATTAAATTTCCAAAAGAAACTTTAGAAAAAAACTTACAAGCTTAATACCAAGAAAATAAAATGATCTAACTAAACAAAAACCTTTAGCACTAGAATAAAAAAAATCAGAACCAGATTAAAAAAGTTAGAACAAGACCCTTGAATCTTTGGCTGAGAAAGGTGATCTAAGCATCCACCCAATAAAGGTTAAATCTATGCAGCACAAGTCAAACTATAACTTCTACAATAAGGAAACTAAAAAGCTAAAAGAATGACAACAAGAGTAGACTAGTTTAAAATAAACTACTGCAAAATTTGTAAAAGATCCACAATCCCACGTAAAGCTCCAAAGAAAAAAAATGGCAAAGATTTTATATCCCAACACTTAATTCAATAGATATGCTGATATTAAAGAGCTCCTGCAAAAAGACAAGAGTTAGCAGTTACTGCATGCAAATATAGAACCTACTTTATAAAAGGAGCTAAATCAATGAGCAAAAAATAATAATCAAATATCCCCTTTAAAAGGAATTGAAAATAAAAAACTCAAACCCTAAATGTGAATCGATAACTAAAGGAAGTAAACAAAAAAAAGTTAGTAACAAATATGATAACGATATTAACGATAATAAAAAAGATGAGAAACAAAAAATGTTAGTAGCAACAAGAAAAACGTTAGAAAACTCCTATGGTATGCGAACAAAGGTAAGCGGCCCCTGTTATCACACCAACATCAACCACTGCCGCTCTTCCCACTGAAGCTGCCACATTCACCTACTAAAGCAACTGTTGACAACATAGAAGTCTACTGACAAAGGAGGGTAGAATTGAGTGATTTAGGTGAGAGAGGAGAAAGGCTGATGAAGTAAATAGCATATCTGAGCAGCCTTGAAGATGGAAAGAATGGACACAAACGGAACAAAACAAGATAACAAAAAGAAATTTAGAGTCACTAGCACCCTATCAAGGCCGAATACAATAGACAAACAAGATGACAGGAGGAGTGGAAAAAAAAGGTTGAATGAGAGGGAAAAAAAAAAGCAAGCCCTAAAGTTCAGCAAGAGTCGAAGGATGCAACAAAAAGCTACTGGTGAAAAACTCGGATGAAACAGTTTATGAATAGGTGAGAAAAAAAATAGAGCGGGGTTTCATCTCCCATGGTGAAGAAGAAGGGCTTGATGAAACAGATGGGAGCTAAGCCAAACAAAAATAGGGTTGCTAGGGCAAGAGCAGGAAAAAAAATGGAACAGAAGACCAATGAAAAGCATTAAATTAAAAAAACTTTCTAATAAACAAAACTTTCCAATGAATAGTGGCTGCAAATATGGCAAGAGATCGAGCACGAGCCAATCTTACAGATTGAATTGAAGGAACAACATATAATGAGAGAGAGCCCGAATGAAAGCAGAATACAAATCTTTTATAAACAAATTTATTAATATTGCAGCAAGTAATGAATGATTGCTCTGAAAAAAAAAATGCATGTAAGGTAAAGAAAATGTATTCAATGATAAGGCCTATAATTATAGCTAGTAACCGAAAAAAAAAAAACAATAATGATATATAAAAAAGAGCGCATGCAACTTTTGCTAAAAAAAAGAGGCAAAGAAGAACCGGAAAAGAGAAGTTGAATAAACTTTTAATACTTTAAAACTTTTAATCTAAAATAATATTAAATTTATTTTTATAAAAAAATATTAAGGTTTTGATGAAAATATAAATTTAATTTTGATTAAAAGAATAGGATTTTGATAAATTTGAATTATTTCCAAAAAAGTAACCAATAGAAGAACTGGGTTTGGCGGTAAACCAGCCAAACTCAAAAAAAAAATTGATTTTTCTCTTCTAATAGATTAGACAAAATAAATATCAATTTTTTCCTTAAACAAAATAGATTAGTCAAAAGAATTTATTAGTGAAATCTCTCTCAAGAGTCTCCGAAATTGGAGTGCTCCAAGATATGGTAGCTCCTTCACCTGTACACTCAATAAATGATTAAACCAACCTGCTCTGTTCCATGTTAAAATAGTAACAAAATATAGAGACAAATGGAACTTGTTTAATCTATGAGCTTAGGAGTAGGAAAAATTACCATGAATTAGTGCAAGAACAAGGAGCATTCACCAAAACCAAGCAACAAGGAAACAAGATTTTTTAAGGGGGAAAAGCATAAAAAAACCCCCATGATATTAATGAAAGTGGCAACAAAATGCCTAAGAATGAGAGAGAGAGAGAGTGAGAGCAAAGCTCATACAATGATAATCAAGAAGAAGAAGAAGAATCTCATGTGAGAATGAGAAGAGAGCCATCTCTTAATAGAGATGTGAGAGAGGAGTTACATTGTAACTCCCAATTCTGTGTATGCCACATTTCACTAGTGTGTGATACAAGTGTAGGATTCCTCATAAGGAGGAATATCTATTTTCCTTAATAAAGGAAATTACAAAATGACATGTCCTCCCACTTGGACTAGAGGACAAAATACATTAGGATACCTTGGTTTATCCTATTAAATACATAAATAACCAAGGAAAGATTAAATTCTAACAGGTAGATTGCTAGTTTTGATCTTGGTTTGGTGGAGTACTTGCTTAGTTTGGGAGACTGGTTGCTCAGTTTCTATGGTTACTGGGGTGCTTGGTCTCTGAAGGATGCTCAGTAACTGAAGGCATCGATTTCCTGGTGCTCGGTGATAAATGTGTTTCTCAATCATGCTTGGCATGGTCGGTTGACTAGCACTCGATTATTTCCTCTATTGCTCGGTGTTCTTGCTTACCGACTAGATTTGTTTGGATGAATCATCTTGGCTGACGGGTGCATTTAATTTGGGTTGCGCTCCTTGAGTTATGGATTGACCATTGGATGTGTGGGGACCTAGATTTGGCATGTTTCATTCTTCTAGGTGAATCTGATGACCGTTTGGGGCCATCTTGGAGATTTTATTTATTTGTAAGGCTATTTGAGAGCTAACTGATGCTTTGATATTCAATATTTGTATATCTTGTAGAGTTGACTTGTGGCTGGGATTTAGTATTTAAGTGAATGCTTGGGTAGTGTTTACAGGATCAGATGGATGATGGTAGGAGTTAGTAGCCTGAGAGCTTAGGAGTAGGAAGATTGTTTGGAAGTTTGAGTACAAGTTTAGATCTTTCCTAGGTGCCTACTAGTGTACTATGTGTTGCATACCTGGGCTAGCTGAATGTTGATGTTGTGGAAAAGATTTGGATCTTGTGAGATCTGGTAGACTATTACTTTCTTTGTATTTGGTCATAACTAGGAAGGCCTTACAGCCCAACACATTGCATGTAATCAGTGATTTGATGAATAAAGATTTCCTTTTCATATCAGATTTGTTGTTGTTGTTGTGTATTTCTGCTGCATATTGGTTTGGCTGTAAGGTCGGACAGTCCTTAATTGGAAACTCCAACCTTGAATGCATCAAAACATTTTACCTTTCATTATCTTATCAAATGCAGGGATTTGAAAGAATTTAATAGAATATTTTCATGTATAACATACATTATTTTAGTTTGACGCTGAATGAATTTATATACTTCATGCACTTGTATACTATGAGGATAGCCGTAAAGAAGCATCCTCTCCCATGGCTTGAGTAATGTAGGCCATTGGAGGAGATGCTTCTTTATCATCATCCTCATAGTCTACAAGTGCACGAAGTAGATAAATTCATACAATGTCAACTTAAATAATATATGTTATCATGAAAATATTCTATTAAATTCTTTCAAATCCCTGGATTTGATGAGCTGATGAAAGGTAAAACATTTTGTCAATAATATAGACCAAAGAAAGAGAGAACGTATGATGGTCTCTTGAGCTTTGTTATATTTAATGTGCATGTTTGTCGATTTTTTGACACCAATGAAAATATTTTCGACAATGGTAATATACCTCCGATGGGGCTCCCATCAGCAATTTACTACTTTTCGATAGAGCGTTGCGATAGGAATGCTATACCACCGATGGGTATACCTATCAAAAAATCACTGTAGTCCTGTCTCTCTTCCGACAGGTCAAATGTTAGAGTAAACTTATTTTCAATAGATAGGTGCGACATGAATGCTATACCACCGACGGGTTTACCTATCAGATAGTGAGTGTAGATCTATCACTATTCTGACTAATACAATGTTGGAGAAAACTTTGTTTCGACAGATAATTGCGACAGGCATGCTAAATCTCTGATGGGTATTACTATCAGAGAATTATTGCATTGGTGTCTCTATTCTGACAATTATGTCTGACAGGATGGCCACATGATTTGTCAGAGTTCCAATAGGTCTAGCGTAGGAAATTCCATACGAAAGCTGGTATTCATATGCTAGATTATGATGGAAATGGATGTCGAAAGCCTAACAGTTATCACTTCCATCGCAATTTGCAAAGCAAAAATACCGACGGACACGTATGTCAAAATTGCAACAAATAGGTGTTTCAAATCTGACAATTGGCCATCAAAATTTGGCCTCAAATGTACTAGTGTGTGGACCAACTCAAACAAGATCATACTATGGTGAAAGGTACTTTATTTTGTTTGTTGATGATTATTCTAGAATGATGTGGGTTACATTCTTAAAAGACAAATCAGAAGCATTTGAGAAGTTCAAAATATTCAAGATAAAGTTGAAAATGAGTATGGATTGAAGATAAAGTGTTTGAGAATAGATAGAGGAGGAAAATTCACCTTTGAAATATTTTATGAGTATTGTGAAGAACATGGGCTAAAGAGACAACTAAGTGCTCCTAGAACCCCTCAATAGAATGGAATTGCAGAAAGGAGTAGGATCATACTTGACACAACGTGCACCATCATGATTGAAGGAAAGGTCACACACACCTATTGGAGAGATGTGGTCAATACTGCAGTCTATACTATCAATAGAATTTAATTGAGGCCAGGCACAGACAAGACACCTTATGAGATATGGTTTGGGGATGTACCTACTATATGCACCCTAAAATGGTCGCCTAGACTTTGGGCCCCATTTCTTCAATTTATCAATTTCCTAAATCAACAATTGGCAATTTTCAAATCAATTTCCTTGATCAAATCCTAATTCTATCATTTATTTGATTATATTCTATGGATTAACCATTTTATCCTAAGTCTTTATTTAATTAAAAGGAATTCCCTCCCCTTTTATTAAATAAAAAGCCCCCACTTTTCCTCTTATCCTAAGTTGCACAAATAAAGCATTATTCTTATTTTATAAAAGAAGAAAAGACCTTTTTGTCTCACATGGGACACAAAAGTCAACTCTTATTTCTCATTGGAGGAGACTTGTGCACATGGATTGATCCGTAGGGCATAATAGCTCTATTTTGTCCTTTATTTTCATGCATTTCCACAAATTTTTCATCATTATTTAGCTTGTTGTTTCAACTGTTTATCTACATTTTTCTGACAAAATATCGTACGACAGTTTACCAGTATCGTACGATAGTTTTTTATATACCCGTGCGATACTTTGCCAGTCAAAGTATCGTACGCCTTTACAGTATTCTATTGCACTGGCATATTGTACTATGTCACTTGCAGGTAATGCAAAGTATCACCCAGAAGGAAAATATCACACCAGTATGTTGCAAAGTATCGTGCAATTCTTTTGCTGACAGAACTGTCGCTTGGGCCTGGTAGTGAGTTATTTTTGGCTCTTTCTTGGCAAGTTTTGGTTTGTTAGCTTGCTGGTTTCGATTTTCTATGTTAGGATAGGGTTCTATTTGCAGATTATATTAGATTTTGATGCACTAATCCTTGTGGGGCTAACAAGTTGTAGTTGTAGGTGTGCCCTCATTGCTTGAATATTTTCTAAAAGAACGCATGTCAAAGCTTCAAATGCACAAGGGATACTAATCCTTTTGCAGGGCTGCCCAAAGCATAAAAACAATCAAGTGTTTTCTCATTTCTTTCATTTCAAGTGTGGCATATACTAGTTGTTTCTTTCATAGGAACTTAATATCTTGTCATAGGAGTCTTTTGGTGGTAGGAGAATATGCTCTTCACCCTTGTGGTGAACTAGAAATCTTGACCCACTTCTAGATTTTTAAAGTAAGAGGCTAATTGAACTTTGCTTGGTGTGTTTGGGAAAGATTTTTGAGATAGGAGAGTATGCTCTTCACCCTTGTGGTGAACCAGAAATCCTGACCCTCAAAGATTAATCTACATTTTGTTTAGTTTAAGATCCTTTAGTAGGCCTGCTCTTGAATAATCAATAGGAATGACCCAAGTGGGGACAAGCTAATATCGATCTATTCTGACCCACTATAAACTCAAGGCTATCGAGGTTACAAAACCTTGGTAGACGTAGTACTTTTCTTTGTTTAGTGTGAGTATTTATGGGATTGTGACCATGAGGAAAATGCTAAGCAATAATGCTTAAGGTACTCTTATGGTCACGAGGTCTATTACTTTCCACAAGGTAAGGAGTCCCTTTGGGGAGCAAGAGGGGTATTATGAATGGAAGCCCTTACTAAGAACCATCAATAGAAGCTACCCAATTTTTCCACTTAACATCTTGGTGCAAGGATTGATCCTAGTGGACTAACCCAAATCACCCCAAGATTACTCACCATCTGTGTTCCTTTGGTTGTGTCATTGACACTTCCACAACAAAGTCAATATCTATTGTGGGCAACCACTTTGTGTGAGGCGATGGGACATCAAGTGTGGGCCAAGTTGTTAAGTATTGAGCCTTTGTCTTTTTAGGCTAGTAAGTGCTTGAATTGTTCTCGCTGTGATCTACCCGTGTAAATGTTCTTGAACATTAAAGATCATGATAGTGCTCATAGGATTTTTTTGTTTTGATATCCCAAGTGCTTTTCTTGGCAAGGTTGCTTTTGCCCTTGTGAAAGTGTTTAATGACATGTTTGATCACCTACTATTTGAAAACTTGTCTGATTACTGCTATCACTATGTTTGAAATCGAGAAATTTGACTTACCAAACTACAACTTTGACCAGTTGCCTTCAAAATTGAGATTTACACACTGACTGGTCAATTATCGTGTGACACTTCATTATTGCACAACCATCGCACTACTTGCTTGGATAATATCACATGCACTGCCTGGAAAATATCACATTGCCTCTTTTGAAATATCACACTAGAAAATTTTATCGCCCTATTATCCTGGAAACTGTCACACAAATTTATTTTGCTGTATCACAATTGTCTACAATCTGAAGTTAATTTGTGTCCTATTTCCAGTCCCTTTTGGTTGACCCTAGTCAAATCAGGTTGTTTGTCCTATCATTGGAAGCTTGTTTGTGCTTCGGATTCTTGTGTTTTGACCTTTTGATTAGTGACCTTTGATTTTACAAGCGATCTTGCTTGGAATCAGTGTGTTAGAAATTGCTCTTGTTGAAAAAGACCAACCTTTGGATTCTTTGATAACACAATTGGAGAGTCTTGGTAGTCTTTTATCCAATTCACTTCCACCCAAAATCAATTTCAATCAAATATAACTTGGTTAAAATCATCCTCCTAATCCATATGTGTTAGGATACTTATCTGTTGATTGGGCACCTCTATGGCAGTGTTGATTTACACCTTTTACAATTTTCTATCTCACCATCTCTCTTTTGGACAATTGAACACTTTTACTATCCTAGTTTGATACCAACATTTCTTAGGGTCATCTTATCACCAAGTGCTTTTCCTTTCATGTTAGTTATGACAAGGTACCAAGTGAGTCAAGGGAAACAACCTCAGATAGTCTTTAACCAATTACCCCCTGTTCAAACTCACCAAAGACATAAAGAAAGTGAGCCTATGTTTGACCAATCACCTAGGAGTGAGTCCAAAGTTTGGTTTAAACCTAAGAAAAATCCTAGTGAGTTGAGCATATCCTTATCACCTTCTCATTCAGATATGGACATGAGTTACACCATGACTCAAAAGGAGAGGGAAGGAATGGATCAAAATCTTGATGACATATTTTAGAGACATAGAGACAACATTCTATTTGGTGAATCCTCTCATGACAATCAACCAGAATAATCCCCTATCAATACCAAATATTTGGATGCCCATCAAAGGGCTGAAAGGTATGCAAGACGAGCTCACCAAGATGAATGGTCACAACACAAAGACCAAAAAAATGAACCTTGTGATACTCATGTGAATGCAATGTATACCAATGACTTGTTCAAACATTTGAGACCAAGTTCTCCACTTCAAACAACCTCAAGGTATACGAGTGAAAGGCTCAAAAGAATTGAACATGAAAAGAAAGCCTTTTTGGATGAACAAGCTGTAAAAGAAGAGAGATTTAGACTCCTAGAGGTGGAGAGACAAGCCTTGTTAGAATTGGAAAGGAAAGCCTCTCAAGAGGAACAAGATAGACTTTTAGCCCAACAACTTAATGCCCAATTCAACAACAGGGGAATCAATAGTGGAAACAACTCCCCACCATCTACACCTTCAGGGACCCCATGAAGTAGAAGGCACTAAAGAACCCCTTCAAGATCCCCTAGTCCTAGAGGAAGAAGGACTTCACAACATGCTCACTATAGGAGACAAACACCTCCTAGGAACTCGAGACAACCCTCACAATGAGCTCATCATGGTTCTCAACATGGAGGTAGTAACTCAAGTTTTGATGCTCAAGACTTCATGAGGATGCAACAAGAACCACTCTTCCAACAATATGTAGAGAGGTATCTAGAGAAAAATAAAGACAAGTTCCTAGAGAGCTTAATCAACAAGGGTGCTAGAGTTCCTTACAACTTTGATGTGGATAGAAAAATCAAGAAGCAAAATCCATCTCAAGAAGAAGAGATCAGATAAATGAAGAGCATGATGGAAAAGCTATTGGCTCCTAAGAGCTCATTCAATCTTGATTCAATCTTTCCCAATCCTTTTGATAAGAGTGTGAGCATGAAGGATTTTCCTAGGAAAGTAGAAATCCCCTAATATGACAAATATGATAGAAATGGGGATCCACATGACCATGTGCACTGATTCTACATCATGAGCTTTGAGTTTCATCAAGATGACTCCTATCTCATGAGGTTGTTTCCAAGGAGTCTCAAAGGTCAAGCAATGGAGTGGTTTACCAACATAACTCCTCCCATCAAGACTTTCAAAGAACTGGTACATAGATTTTTCCAACACTTTGCCTACAATCTTTTGAGATCTGTCACCATGTTGGACCTATGTAACTTGAAACAAAATCAAGGGGAGTCCTTTGTTGCTTTCTTGCAAAAGTGGAGATGTCATTGTGCTCACTACTCTAGGACTATTCCTAAAAAGGAGAAGATTGACATTCTCTTTAGCAACTTGGTTCCTGAGATGCGGTACGAAGTTCAAAAAATGGTCTTTGAGTCCTTTGACACCATGGTTGAAACTGCATGCAGAATTGAAGATGTTTTGAAAGAGAAAGGAATTTTGACCAACAACAAAAATAGCAACAATGGTCAAAATAACCACAATGCTAATAAGGATAAAGGGAAAAACATGCACTGGAATAAGAACAAGCAAGTGGTTAATGATGGAGTGGTGGACTCTTCTCAACCTAAGGATCAAGGTGTTCTTCACTTATCTAGTGTTGTCCAAGTAGTGAAGCTCAATACATCCAACCAACAAGACCATAAACCAAGATACCAAGAAAAGCCTAAGAAAGAGAGGCACCAATTTTCAAAGCTTGGTGATTCCTATGAGGATGTTTTCAAAATGCTTATTGCCAACAATCTCGCACATCCTCAAGATCTTGCAAAGCACCATATTCCCAAGGTAAAACCACATCGGTGGGATGAAAAAGCTTTCTAAAAATTTCATAGTGGTATTGGACATGCTATCAAACATTTTTGGAAGCTTAAGCATATCATCCAGGATCTAATTGAGAGTGGAAAGCTTCAGATAGATGGATTAAACACCAATGCTAATCACAAAGCATTCAATGAGCCTTTGCCTAAATATGAGAAGGGGGAAACCTCTAAACCTAAGGATGGCAAGGCTGTGATCAACTACACATACACAACTATGGATAATGTAGTTAACATGCTGGAAGTTGTCAAGGAAAGTGTCAACATGATGAGAGGAAATGATCCCTATGGTTATGAATCTCCTCCTATCTTTGATGAAGGACCCATTGTGGTGCTAAGGGGTCCCAACTCTAGGATGTCTTCCCAAGCTCTTAATGTTGTCACCCAAAGTCAAGGTCATGTTGTCATTAGAGGACCCAACTCAAGTTAGGCCAATAAACCAAAACCAATGGCTTCTAGAACTACCACCTCCAAATCAGCAGTTAATCCAAAGTTGAACTATAACCTTGTTGATCAATTGTAGTGAACCCGAGCTCAGATTTCAATCTTTGAGCTCTTAGAGTTGTCCCCAAGACACAAATAGGTCCTTGAGGATGCTTTACGCATGGCCAATGTTCCTAAAAAATTAGATTTCGATCAATTCCAAAACATGGTCAACCATCTTGCCAGCCCTCATTACCTCACCTTTTCAGAGGAAGATGACAAAGCTTTGAGCCACCCACATAATCTCGCCCTACACATTGAATTCATGATTCACAAGACTTGTGTTAGGTGTGTGTTGATAAATGGGGGTGGTAGGCTCAATATCTATACTTTAAGTCTTTTAAAAACATTGGGCTATTCTGAGCAAGTGATCGACACTAGAAAGAAGATCACTATAAAAGCCTACGATGAGGTAGAAAGAAGTTCCAAGGGGTTGGTTGTCCTTCCTATTAGGATTGGTCCTGTTGAGAGGGATATTTTGTTTCAAATTGTTGATGTTGGTCCTCTTGTGTACAACATCTTACTTGGTAGGCCATGGATCCATGAGATGCAAGCAGTGTCATCCACCTACCATCAGTTTGTTAAGTTCCCCTATAATGGAGTAGAAGTCTGCATACCTGGGGATAGCACCTTATATGTCAATTCAATTTTTGTAGGGACTCATGTTCCTCTCAATAGGGAAGCAGATGATTTCAATGAGACCCTAGCACAATGCAAAGATAGGATTAAGTCAATAGACCTTGGTATGGGGGGGTATCAACTCAACTTATTCACACAACTTCCAGTCTCACCTAGGTCTTATGGAAAACCCTCACAGGAGAAGAGACCTTCCTCTTCAGCCATGTCCTTATTTGTCACATTTTTAGAATCATCAGTACCTATCCAAGATTAAAAAGAGGAAGTGGTTGTCAGAGATTGGATCTATAGAGAAGATAAATACATGCATAATGACAACTTCTCTCCCTCTCCTAAAGTCTATGGAAGAGGGTACACTTTTGTCAAAAATATGGGCTATCCAAGACATGGTCCTCTCAGTCATAGACTAGATTCCAAGGCTAAACCTCTCAATCATGCCCTTTTTGGACGCAAGTCTAAAAAGATGATTGGCCTAGGATTTGAGAATCCTCAAAAGCACACTACTCCTATCTCTGATAGGATGGATAGTGATGATGAATCAAAGTACATGCCCAATTTGAAAAACCAACAGGATATCTGTGAAGATTGGGTCCCTTCCACCAATCTCCTTTAGGGAGATTCAGACATTCCAATTGCTTATGCAACAATTTCAAGCATAGACCAAGAAGAATCAGATGCAAAAGATCCTATCAAAGAACATGTAACCCTTGGTGACATTAGAGCCTCTACCTCAAGGAATTGTAAACATGCATGGTGTAAACATCCTAGTTGGGATTTAGATATAGATTCATAGGAATATTAATGGGAGTCTCTCTTAGATTCTTCTACAGTTGACAGGGATGTTGATATCATCCATACCTATAGTTCTCAACCTGAGGTAGCTAATGAGTCATGCGTAGGATTAGAAGATTTGAATCCACAGGTTGCTTTAGTGGTTGATTCTTTTCTTGGTAGGACTAATCCTGATTTGGGTCACTTAGAGGGATACTTGGTAGACCCAGACTCTTCAATCACCAGAGATGATCCCATCCATATCCACAATCTTGAACCAGTCATTGATTTACCCCTTTCCTATCCTCACCTCATTGATTGGTCTCAATGTTATCAAGAGCCTACGCTCTTGACTTTCCAAAATGACTATGAGGTAGCATGTTACCTACATGCCATTGAACCTGTAGTCTCTTCCACCAGCGAATTGGCTACAAGCATGATAGAGCCTAACATCAAGTACCTCAGTCAAAAAATAAAAAGAAAAGAAAAGAAGAATAAGAGTTCTGATGGCCAAAACCACTGCGTGGTGGTGTCAAAACCTAAAAAATTAAAAATAAATGACATATCCAAAGTTCAAAACCTCTCTGAGGTGTCTGAGGATGAGGTACTTGATCATCTCCCAAGCTACTTCCAAGATAGATCTTTAGTGCTTGTTGAGCCTACACAGTCAGTTAATTTTGGTACAGCTAAGGCTCCACAAATAGTACATTTGGCTCAATCATTGTCAATAAAAGAAAGGGTAGACTACACTGAGTTCTTACAGAGCAAGAAGATTAATTTTTCTTGGACTTGTTTAGACATGCCAGGATTGGACACTAATCTCATTATGCATCACTTGTCCATAGCTCTAGGTATAAAACTAGTCAAACAAAAGTTGAGGAAAATGCATCCTCACATAGCTCTTCTAGTCAAGGCAAAATTAGAAAAACTCCTCAGTGCAGGATTTATAAGAGCTATTGACTATGCTGAATGGATATCCAATATTGTCCCAGTTTCTAAACATGATAAGTCCATTTGCATTTGCACAGACTTTATAGATCTCAACAAAGCATGCCCAAAGGATAATTTTCCACTCCCTAATATAGACATGATAGTGGACATGACAGCGGGTTATGAGATCTATTCATTGATGGATGGTTTTCCTGGGTATAACCAAATTAAGATAGCTCCTGAGGACTAAGAAAATACTACTTTCACTTGTGCATGGGGTACCTATTGTTGGAACGTCATGCCTTTTGGGCTGAAAAATGTAGGAGCTACATATCAAAGAGCTATGACTACAATCTTTCATGACATGATGCATAAGAACATGGAAGATTATGTGGATGACACCTTAGCTAAATCCAAGAAAAGATATACACATTTAGGTGATTTAGTGGTCATTCTACATCATATGGAGCAATTTCAGTTAAGATTAAATCCAAAAAAGTGTGCATTTGGAGTCACCTCTGGAAAACTTCTAGGATTTATCATTTCAGCTAAAGGAATAGAGGTAGACCTAGAAAAAGTTCAAGCAATTTTGGATATGACACCTCCCAAAAACATTAGTCAAATGAGGAGTCTACAAGGATGTCTTCAATCTATAAGGAGGTTCATTTCACAACTAGCAGATAGAGCTCAACCCTTCAATAAGACATTGCATAAGGGAGTCAAATGTGTCTGGAATGAGGATTGTCAACAAAGCATGGACCAAATCAAGAAGTACTTGGCAAATCCTCCTATCTTAATGCCTCCTATCCCAGGGAAACCACTCATTTTATATGTTTCAGCAATAGACTCTTCCTTGGGGGCATTATTAGCTCAACTTGATGATACTGGGAAAGAAAGAGACATATATTATGTCAGTCGTACGCTTGTTTCATATGAGGTCAATTACACTAGTATTGAAAAATCTTGCCTTGTTATGTTGTTTACTTCCCAAAAGTTGTGACATTACATGATTGCACATACAATACACCTCACAGAAAAAATTGATCCTCTTAAGTATTTTCTCGGTAAGGCTACCCTCATGGGTAGACTTGCTAAATGGATGATGATTCTTTCAAAATTTGACATAGAGTATGTTGAGCGCAAAGCTATCAAAGGACAAGTTATCGCTGATCAATTAGCTAATTTCCCTATTCAAGATAGTGTTCCTATTCAAGTTAATTTTCCAAATGAGCATCTCATGTACATGACTGCAAGAACATGGAAGATGTTCTTTGATGGCTCTTTTATGCAAAATGGTTCAGGAGCTGGTGTGTTGTTTTTTTCTCCTCATGGGTACACAATTCCTAAGTCCTACAAACTATTGTTTCCATGCACAAATAACATTTCCGAGTACAAAGATTTGACAAATGGGCTCAAAATGGCCATAGAATGGAGAATCACAAAGCTACATATTTATGGGGATTCACAGCTGATAATCAACCAAGTTAATGAAGACTATCAAACAAAAGATGAGAAACTAGTACCCTACAAGAAAATGGTTGATTCTTTGAGATAATATTTCATATTTGTCACATTTCAACAAATCCCTATAGCAGAAAACAAAGCAGCTGATGCTATGGCTACACTTGCTTCACTTTTCTAGCTAGAGTAGCATGAGTCCAGATTTGAATTCCTAGTGGAAGAGCTACACTATCCTATCTATGACTCCCAAGATAGCCATGTTATCTGTACTCTTGTCAGTCATGAATCATCCCATTATGGTGCCATTTACTCATACCTTCATGATGGCATCATCCCTGAAACCTTTAACCAGTCTGAATGAAGAAACCTTACCCGAAATGCCTCTCACCATACCCTTATCTCTGGTGATTTGTACAGGAAAGGTTTAGATGGGACACTTCTTAGGTGCTTGGAAAAGGAGGAATCTAATCAAGAGTTAGTTTAAATTCATGAGGGCATCTATGGGGGACATTCTAATGGTCTTTCCATGGCCTGAAGGTTGCTTAGGGTGGGGTACTATTGGCCTACAATGCAAATGGATGCAGTCACTTTTGCCAAATCATGTGAAAAGTATCAAAAACATGGTAACCTGATACATGCTCCAGGTAGGGAGCTTATTCCTTCTATATCTCATTGGCCATTTTAGTGCTAGGCCTTTGATCTTGCTGGGCAGATTCATCCCAACTCATCAGGTGGACACAAATTTATCATCACTGCTACTGACTATTTTACCAAATGGGTTGAAGCTATCACACTTTCTGTTGCTTCAGGAAAGATAGTTTCCCTATTCATTTTGAACCATATCATCTATCGATATGGAGTGCCTTCAGAGATAATCACTGATAATGGAGGTTAGTTTAAAAATAAGGACCTTAAACAACTCTATAAAAATTTCAAGATAAAACAACATTGGTCCTCCTTTTACTTCCCACAAGGAAATGGACAAGCAGAGGCTTCAAATAAAACCATTCTTAAAATTCTCCATAGAACAGTTCATAAGAATGGTCAAGATTAGCATTTACAAATAAATCCATCCTTATGAAATTATAGAATGAGTATTCGTACTCCAACTAGGGCTACTCCTTTTTCCCTTACTTATGGTGCTGAAACAGTGTTACCTTTAGAGGTTGAGATTCCTTCACTTAGAGTTTCTGTGAAAGGTCTAGTTACAGATGACGACTACCATGCCATGAGACTCCAAGAGTTAGCACTTCTAGATGAGAAGCGTTAAGCATCATTTGACCATATGAGGGTTTACCAAAAGTGTATGTCCAAAGCATTCAACAAAAAGGTTCGCCCTAGAGAATTCCAAGTGGGAGATCTTGTCCTATGAGAAAATCTAAAAAATCAATAGCATAGAGAACAAAAGGGAAAATTCAAACCTAATTGGCTTGGACCATACATTATTACTATAGCTTTTGGGACAAGTGCTTACTTATTATCTGATGAAGAGGGAGAGCAGCTCCCTGATCCTATCAATGTCTTGCACCTAAAGAAGTTCTATCCATGATGCCTATTCTGTCTAGGGGCATCCTTTGTACATAATTATTGATCCTGAAAAAATTCCAAAAACATTCATATATGATGCTGAAAAGATCCTAAAAAGCATATAAAGTCCTGAAAAAATACAAAAAAATAAAAAAATTCAAAAAATTCAAAAAAATAGAAAAAGTGCCTTGGCAAAAACCTAGAAATAAGCACCTTGGTAGAAAAATTAAAAAAAAAATCAAAAAAATCTGTCAAGCAGTGAAAACCTGGAAACAGGCACTACTTGAGGCCTTTGCACCCTTATTTCTTAGCATGCACTCTCGACACTTAGCCTTTTTTTCCATCATTCCTTGTCCTTATTGCCTTGGTTTGGAATTGGTCTTTATCTTTGTCTAGGGGGAATAACTGTGTTAGCTTTGGTCTTTTGGATGCATCAGTCTTTAGGACACCTCACAAATGGTGTTTTTTAACACCACCCCAACTGTGTTTTTCAACACTTCCCTAGCATCGAGTGTTTCTCAACACTTATCAGATGTCCTACCCGCAGTCTAGTATGATGTGATATTTCTCACTAGCAGATGCGATACTCAAATTTTGCCTCTATGACCTACACACATGCACTTAAACATTTGACTCGCTGCGACTAGTTTTGACTTTATTTCATTGTGTGTTGTCTATGATGATTTATTTGATGAGTGTTCTCTCCCTAATAGTTTTTGATGATGCTGAGCTAGAAGACTGGGGGCATGAGGACATGTTTTATTTCTTTTTCTACCTATGGTTATATTTTGTTGATCTTAACTGTCATGAGCATTCATGCTGGTTCCACTTGACAATAGGATCTACAAGGTATTATCCTTGACTATTTTCCACAAGTGCATGGTTATAGCCATCCTGACCTTCTTGTGTCTCAATGTGAGCATAATCCTGCTATACCAAACTTAGGGAACCTCACTGCACTAGTCATCTTGACCTACATGTCTTTGATGCTTAGGTGGGATTCCCACATATCTATCTGATATAGATCATATTCATATACCCATAGTTATACTAGTGTGTATTGTATGATCTTGTGATGCTACCAATAAAGCTTGATGATGTTTATTAGAGACTAATAGCATTGTGACCTTGCAAGTAAACCACTTTTCATAGTAGCTTACATTCTTAGGTTCATGTTAGTTTAGTTTTGCATCTTGCATATGGAGAGAGCTCTCCTTTTATCTTTCACAGACTTATCAGTCAACTACGCTAATCTTTCACTTCTTTTTTATCATGTCTTTTGCTCCTCATCTATCACATCACATCCTTTTCCTATCATCACAAGGGGTTAATCTTATCATCATATCCATATCATAAAGAGATCATTTTTAGAAACATGAATCTATATCATACACATGAGAACTACACATACATCTATGAGAGAGATTATACATGAGCATTTATGACACATACATCATACATTTGAGCAATATAACAAGACAATAAACCTGAATCATCCATCACAAGTGAGACAAGTACACAGATACATAAAAAATCTAGTAATCTCATATATATAAGTCATGATACAAGTACAATGTGAGATCCCAAAATCTGGATAATGTCTTAGGATATGTCTCAACATCTAAGCCCTAGACCTAGGACTTACTCTCCCCATCATGTGGAGGTGGTGGTGGTGGAGGTAGCGGTCCCATCCTATCCCCTACCATGTCTGATCTCCCAACCCTCTCTAAGTAGAGTGGCACTCGTTGTGTTGTGGGTATGGCTACTATGTATAGACCATGGTAATATGCCACCCATGTTGTGTCCCTTCAGATCTTTGCAGCATCATCTCGTGCCACCCTCTCCTGCCAATCTATCTCAGCCCACAAATCTATGAATTGTTGATCTTGTATAGGAATGGTCATCCTCAGCTACTATATCTCAGTCTCTAAGACCTATATCCAAGCACAGAGATCCTCTCCCCCCTATCCATAGGCTACTCCCTTGCATCCACTCATCAGCAAGATGGTCTCGCCTCATCCTCCTCTAGGCTCTCTAATCTCTATCTTTGTGACTATCTCCAGCCACCCAATCATGATCCCTATCCCCTCTCTACTCTCCTCCCTCCTTTATCTCCTCCCTCATCCCCATCATCTCCCTCATCCTCCTATGCCTACGGCTGTGCATTAGGAACTATAAACCTAGGGAATGGGTGCCTCCATCACTCTGCCCTGTAAGCTGCATCCACTCCTGCATCTGCCATATCAGGAAGGTAGTCCCATGGCTCCCTGTGTAGACCTATCATCTCCTGTACTGCCTACTAGTAGTCCAACATGGGTAGCCATCCCTATCCCTCATCCTCTTGGCTCCTGGCATAAGTGGTAGTCTTCACTGGTACTCTCTGCTACAACCCAAACTACCTCCACACCTGAGTGATAACAAATTTCTCAACAATCTCTACATGTCAACTACATAACATATATTCGAGCTCTCACTCCCTATCGCTCCACTGCTCAACCTGTCTATATGGCCTCCACTCAAAGGTTGTGAGCTCATCCAATAACCTCTTATAGTAGGTGAGGTCTCCACTATGCTAATGGGTAATGAAACCTATATATCTATAGATGTAGGGGCATCTCCACTCCTGAGGCTATACTCGTGGTCACACAATGGCTATGTGCTCTAATGCCCATAACTGTGTGAGGACTACTTCGCATGCCCAAGTCTTGTTGTCCCTATATACTATCTCATGCAGCTCATGGTACATGTCTACCAAGATAGTCAGGCCCCATGCCATCCACCTCAGATGTGCAATCAGATCTGCAACAAACCTACCACAACCTAGTGGGAATCCTCTCTGACTCATGTCAGTCACCAAGGCCTGTGCCACTATCGAGCACACAATGCATGGCATCGGATAGTCACGACCATACTCCTCCATCAGACAGTCCCAGCTGAGGTGTCTTTCAATGATGGTGACATCCTGGAACATGTCTTGGATGGCTTGTCACCCCTTTGTCAAATCCTGATCATAGTATACATGTCCCAATAGAAAAATCATGTCAGTTTTCATCATATGGAAACATTACATCTATGAACATTTATAAACATGATTATACTCATTGGATCACCATGGCTCAGTATCTGGAGGATTCGATAGACATCCTCTAGAGTAATCATCACCTCTCCTATCAGCAGATGGAAGGTGTTGTGCTTGTTGTGTCATCTCTTGGCCAAAGCCATCAACAAACCATGATTTGCCTGAATATGAGGCATATCTACCAGGTACCCAAACCCCATGCTAATGAGGTCATCCCTCCCTGGATCATCCAGATCCCTAACATAGTGTAACCTGGTCACTCTTGGTGCTCTGATAATCAGTGTCAAAAATGCCTCCTACAAGCCATGACCCCAAACTAGATGTCAAAACATATCATGATGGATGACTCAAATCAGTACAAAGAATATTAAAAGAAAAAAAATTTTAGACCCATGTTATATTATTCAAATTCAAAAGCATGTGATTTTTCCTACTAGTGCGATACTAGTTTTTGGTATTGTATCATGTGATACTTTCCTCAATAGCAATACGATACTATTTTCCTATGCGATAGTTCACACAAGATCGCATGATGTTTCATCCACTATCGGGCGATATTGGATTAAACAACGGTGCGATACTTTGTGGACCCGCGAACTATCACATGAAAAAATATGTAATGTGTGTGTAATACTTTTTAAGTGTCGTATGATATTTTGCATAAATATAATTTGAACTATTAAAAAATCATTAAAAAACATGTTTTAAATGCCATTAATGACTAAAAAAAGCTAGTTTTTCTAAAAACTTACTTCGGCACCATAGTGAGGAGGCCGGTTGTGCAATCGACCGTGCTCAAATTGATGTGTGTGAATCGGGATAGCCACTTGCTGGGCCATTATCTCTCTCTGATCTCTCAAAATTCTCAATATCACAAAAGACATGAATTTGAAAATGACCTTTTTACCCCTTATATAGCCTTTTGACTTTTTGACCTGATTTTCAAAACATCTCAAAATTTCATGAAACTTGCACCCCTTGCTAATGTCGACGTCCTGGATCCACTTTTAGAATCAAAATCAAAATTTGAGTTCATCTTGATAGTCAAAATTGCATTTCAAAATTTCCCCTTCTTCTATGCAGTTGGTTGATCTTTTGAGGCCTGATCCTTCGATCTTTGTTGGGACATCTTCCTCTCCATCCCTTTCAACCTTCTAGTCTTCCATTTCATCTCCTTCACTTCGTCTCTCTGAGTTTTTGACTTCATATTTATCCTATATCTTTCTCAGTCAAACCTCATCAAACTAGGGCATATCTTCACTACTTGATGGTTATTCCATTATCTTTCATCTTCGATAATGATTTCTAGCGATTTGATCAACTTTATCAATTTGTTGTTTCCCTCTACCTGATTTTAATTTCGATTCCAAGGGGGCAGTACCTATCAAAATTCAAACCTTGATTCAGCTTTATCAATCAAACTTTGAGATTCTTATCTCTTATTTGAGACTTGACAATCACCTATTTATAGGGGTGTTGGCCTTGTCTTTTTCAATTGGCTTATCTTTGTCTTGATGTGTTCCCATCTGTTGAACACACATCTGGGTTGTTTTGTGATCCTAAATTGATCTCACACTTCAATTCCATTCTTTGACTGCATGTGATCCCAAATTGATCTCACATTAGTCAAAGAGGGGTGAATGTATGCACCCTAAAATGGTCACCTAGACTTTGGGCCCCATTTCAAGTCAATTTATCAATTTCTTGAATCAACACTTGGCAATTTTCAAATCAATTTCCTTGATCAAATCCTAATTCTATCATTTTATTTTATGGATTAACCATTTTATCCTAAGTCTTTATTTAATTAAAAGGAATTCCCTCCCCTTTTATTAAATAAAAAGCCCCCACTTTTCCTCTTATCCTAAGTTGCACAAATAAAGCATTATTCTTATTTTATAAAAGAAGAAAAGACCTTTTTGTCTCACATGGGACACAAAAGTCAACTCTTATTTCTCATTGGAGGAGACTTGTGCACATGGATTGATCCCTCTTTCAAACTCCACCCTTGATCAACTCTTTTGCCTCTTAATCTCCATGGTCCATTCCTTTTCAATTCCTTTAAAAGGAGAGCTCTTTTCTCATTCTAGGATCCCACTTTTGAATACTAATCTTATGTTGCAGGTTTTCTTAAAGATTTTGGAGCTTTGGAGATCATATAGTTTTTAGTCTTCATTCTTGTATCATAGCTTAACTTCCATGGCATTTCTAGTTTAGCTTCATTTATGTTCTAGTTTAGCTCACATAGCTTAATTAGCAAGGATTTGTAATACTTTCATTTCCTTTTCATAACTTAGTTGCATTCTTCATTCTTAGCATAGTTACATTGCATTTTCATTCAAGATTCTTGAAGATATTGGCATTCTTTCCCTTGTCTCATTGAATCTCTCATTGTGTGGTTGACTAGCAAGGTCATATGCTTCATAGCTCTATCTGAGAGCAATTTAAATATCCTTGCAACTCCATGCTTAGAGAGCTCTAGGTCACTTTCTCAAGGTTTCCCATTCATGGATTCTCTTGAAAGTAATGACTTAGAGAAGTGCACATTTTGAGTGTACACCTATCGTAAAGTACTTCAAAATCTTTGGAAGCAAGTGCTACATCAAGCTATAGGCAATTTTGATGCAAGAAGTGATGAAGGTATTTTTCTTGGTTATTCTACTAAAAGAAAATCGTATATATGTTTTAATTTAAGATTGAAGAAGATCATTGAAAGTCCTCATGTTAAGATTGATGAGAATTTTATAATTCAAGAAAGATATCATGATTATGCACCTATGATTGAAGAACCTAGACCTACCACTAGAGAAATAGTTGTTGATGAAATGTTTGACAATATTGATGTATTATTCAATGACCCTAAAACTAGTGAAGAAGAATCACAGAAGTCAGATGAGAGAGTCACACCTAATGTTCCTAAATTCACATCTAGATATCATTCAAAGGAAGACATCATTGGAGATCATAACAGTAAAGTCATGACAAGATCAAAAGCAAAAATTTCAACAGCAAATGAAGAAGTATGTTTACTTTCACATATTGAACTTTTAAGTGTTAAAGATGCATGTAATGATTTAGATTGGCATGAAGCAATGAAAGAAGAGCTAGATCAGATAATTAAGAATGATGCATGGGAATTGGTCCCTAGGCCTAGTGATAAGAATGTGATTGGAACCAAGTGGATATTCAAAAATAAGATGAATGAAGATGGAACAGTGGTAAGAAAAAAAGAAAGACTAGTATGTAAAGGATATGCACAAAGAGAAGGAATTGATTATTCTGATACATTTGCCCCTATAAGAATATTGGAAGCCATAAATATATTTATAGCCTATGCTACATTCAAAAACTTTAAGGTATACCAGATGGATGTCAAGTCAACATTCTTGAATGGAGAGTTGAAAGAAGAAGTTTACATAGAGCAGCCTAAAGGATTTACCTTATCAGATAGACCTGATATGGTATGCCGATTGAAGAAATCCCTCTATGGACTTAAGCAAGCCCCTAGAGCATGGTATGAAAGACTTGATGGATACTTGACTAAGATTGGATTCAAGAAAGGAGTAGCAGATCACTAGTAAATTTGGCCTCAAATTTTGACCAAGAATTGGTCGAAATTTCGATCGAAATTAGTCCAATTTACGACCAACATTTTCGTCGGTCTTTTTTTGTTGAATTTTTGACGTACTTATAATCAATCAAAATTTTGACTAAAACATAGGTCAAAAATTTGACTGAGTCCATGATTCAAAATTGTCGTCATTTTTTTATAATGGTCAAAATATTGACCAATTGTCGAACAAATTTACACCTAGGATTGATCAAAATTTTGACCAGTGGCAACAAAAATTTCCACCAAATGTTGGTCGAAATTTTGATGAAAACATCAAATGTTCGACCGAGATGCTATACGTTCGACGGATGAGATGGTCAAAATTTTGTTGTTTTGGTCAAAATTTTGTTGGTCAAAATTTTGTTGTTTTGGTCAAAATTTTGACCATCTTTTGGTGGAAATTTTTGGTGGCATTTGTCAAAAATTTGACCAATGCTATTTTTTTTATAAAAAAAAAGTTACATACGTAAGGTGCATTTAGAGTTCTTTTCATTAACCTATGATTCATGAGTAGTGGTTTACATGAACCCATCTCTCATGAGAATGAATGGAACAGTTACCACTCATTGGCTCTAGGTGATGCTTACGGAGGTGAAGCACTGAGACTTCTTGGGAGGTCATCCATCCCAGTACCACTCCAGCTCGAGCACGCTTAACTATGGAGTTTCCTCCATGGTTAAACCCACTCTGCTTGCATCCTCATTTGCAAAACCTTCACCAAGTGTTATGCCTTATGAACCATTCATTAGAAAGCCCCTTAAGCTCGTCAATTAATAAGTAGGAGATATTTTCCACAGCAAGTCAAATTGTGATATTGCTATCAACATTCAACTGTGTAGTTCTTTGAGTCAAACTCATTGACCCATGATTCATGAGTAGTGGTTCACATGAACCCATCTCTCATGAGAATGAATGGAACACTTAGCACTCATTGGTTCTAGCTGATGCTCACAAAGGTGAAGCACCGGGGCTTCCCGAGAGGTCACCCATCACAGTACTACTCCAACTCGAGCGCACTTAACTACGGAGTTTCCTCCCTGGTTAAACCCACTCTGCTTGCATTCTCATTTGCAAAACCTTCACCAAGTGTTGTGCCTTACGAACCATCGATTAGAAAGCCCCTTAAGCTCATCAACTGGTTCGTAAGGCACAACACTTGGTGAAGGTTTTGCAAATGAGAATGCAAGCAGAGTGGGTTTAACCACGGAGGAAACTCCGTAGTTCAGTGCACTCGAGTTGGAGTAGTACTGGAATGGGTGACCTCTCGGGAAGTCCCGGTGCTTCACCTCTGTGAGCATCAGCTAGAGCCAATGAGTGCTAAGTGTTCCATTCATTCTCATGAGAGATGGGTTCATGTGAACCACTACTCATGAATCAAAGGTCAATGAGTTTGACTCAAAAAACTACACAGTTGAATCTTGATAGCAATATCACAATTTGACTTGCTGTGGAAAATATCTCCTACTTATTAATTGACGAGCTTAAGGGGCTTTCTAATGAATGGTTCATAAGGCATAACACTTGGTGAAGGTTTTGCAAATGAGGATGCAAGTAGAGTGGGTTTAACCATGGAGGAAACTTCATAGTTAAGCATGCTTGAGCTAGAGTGGTACTGGGATGGATGACCTCCCAGGAAGTCCCAGTGCTTCACCTTCGTAAGCATCACCTAGAGCCAATGAGTGCTAACTATTCCATTCATTCTCATGAGAGATCCATTTGATACAGCTTGGTGAAATAACTTCAAACATTTTGAAGCATCTATTGGATTCTGTCACCCAAAAGGAAGATGGATTTCCCAATTCAGAAATTCCCAGCCACCATCTTTAATAAATTTATCTGGATCATCTGAAATGGTCTTCAAAATTGGCCGCCAGTTCAAGTTCATTTTGCTTTCATAATACTTTATATCCATTGAGTTTAGCCATTCTTTGATGCCATCAAGAGAAGATTGAGGAATAACATCAATGAAGAGTACATCCCGCTTGAAGTCTTTGAAAATAATAGCCATATCAAATGCCTTTTGCCCAAGTCCTACTCTCTCAAGGTTAACTATCTCAATCTCACTAATGGTTATTACTAAGAAACGCAATTCCACCAACTCTACCAAACATTTTATGGTAGGAACAATAAAAGCAGAGGCTTTGAAAGGAACTCCATGAAAACCTAGCTCTCTAAATGGTATATCAAACTCCAGTTCAAAATCTTTTAGATGAGGCTGCTCCCATAACTTTGTTACTCGTTTAACAAACCCTTCAAACTCTCCATTGATTTGATTTTTCATGTCCCTCTCTTGCTTCTCTTCCTCAATTTCATCAGGATCATACATGGACCTTCTTGCCCCTCCTAAAGTTTGGCCCACATCCATTACTTCCACATAAAACTAGACATCCTTAGTCTTCTTAGTTCCCACCATAATATGGTTATGCAAATGAAAATGAAGCAAAGTAATCATCTCCTTCTCTGCTGGCTGGAAGAATGCGTGTTTAATATTTTGATACATGATATCAGCTCTCTCTTCTACTCTCATGGTTGAATATCAAAATCCATTATAGTGGGCCTCCAAAGTTCTAGTCATCTTTCTTCCTCTTCCACCAAATGCCGGCCCGATCCACAAGTCTGCCAACCTAATTGGCTTTGTTTTTGAAAGCTAAAGTTTCTTCTGAGTCACCAGTGTAGGTCTCTCTACCTTTTCAGACTTTGTCATAGCTACAGACCATCTGTGGGATTTGATCATTTGTACCACTTGGTTGATGATGCAGGGGCATCCAGCAGGGCACCTGAGCCCAGGAGTGGAATGGCATTCAGAGATGTTCAATTGCAATGTTAGACTCAATATTCAAAGAAAAATTCATAATCAAGTCTAAAGGAATGTAATAAGGAATAATTTAGTATGTAAGCAAGATATGGACGTACAAAAAAACCAGTGAGCTATTTAACAAGTCCCCAAAAGAAATCGATATCAAGAATGTAGCAAAAAAGATGTGAGTAGAATGGAAAAAGATGTGAGATGCATGAACATCAAAGATTAATATGGCTAGAAGATAGAAGCAATGAACTGTTCATGTGTTCCAAGCACTTAAAAAATGTGGAGTTCAGTCAGCCTGTAGTAGCAAGCTAAAAAAAAAATTTCAAGTCATTGATTCAGTTTGCCATGTTTATTGACCTCAAATTTGGTCTTTTCATTAACCTGTGATTCATGAGTAGTGGTTTACATGAACCCATCTCTCATGAGAATGAATGGAACAGTTAGCACTCATTGGCTCTAGGTGATGCTTACGGAGGTGAAGCACCGAGACTTCCCGGGAGGTCATCCATCCCAGTACCACTCCAGCTCGAGCACGCTTAACTACGGAGTTTCCTCCATGGTTAAACCCACTCTGCTTGCATCCTCATTTGCAAAACCTTCACCAAGTGTTATGCCTTATGAACCATTCATTAGAAAGCCCCTTAAGCTCATCAATTAATAAGTAGGAGATATTTTCCATAGCAAGTCAAATTGTGATATTGCTATCAACATTCAACTGTGTAGTTTTTTGAGTCAAACTCATTGACCCGTGATTCATGAGTAGTGGTTCACAGGAACCCATCTCTCATGAGAATGAATGGAACACTTAGCACTCATTGGTTCTAGCTGATGCTCACAAAGGTGAAGCACCAGGACTTCCCAAGAGGTCACCCATCACAGTACTACTCCAACTCGAGCGCACTTAACTATGGAGTTTCCTCCATGGTTAAACCCACTCTGCTTGCATTCTCATTTGCAAAACCTTCACCAAGTGTTGTGCCTTATGAACCATCGATTAGAAAGCCCCTTAAGCTCATCAACTGGTTCGTAAGGTGCAACACTTGGTGAAGGTTTTGCAAATGAGAATGCAAGCAGAGTGGGTTTAACCAGGGAGGAAACTCTGTAGTTAAGTGTGCTCGAGTTGGAGTAGTACTGGAATGGGTGACCTCTCAGGAAGTCCTGGTGCTTCACCTCTGTGAGCATCACCTAGAGCCAATGAGTGCTAAGTGTTCCATTCATTCTCATGAGAGATGGGTTCATGTGAACCAGAGTATCAAAACCCGCGGTGAGTCAGGCGAGTTATCCTGACTCGCGGGTCGAGCCATGGCTCCCGAGTTTTGGTGACCCAACCGAGTCATGGGCTGAGTTATGGGGCATGACCCACGTGACTCGCCGAGTCAATGGGTCATGGCCATAACTCACGGGTCTGTGCCTCATGACCCGCACTGCGGCAGGCCCGAGCCATAGACTTGTCAACAACAGTGATATACATGTTGTTGAAGGATGAGAAAAATTGTGACAATCACTTAGAACAAGACAATAATCTGTTGTTTCAAGAAGGAAGATTGTGCCAATGATGCAGTCATAATAACAATGATATGAGCAATAATCCACGAATGAGAGCAGCAAACAAAAGGATGTAGAAGATAGTATGCTAGAGGACAGTGGCTTTCATTTTTATGACAATGATTAGAAATGGAGAAATGCAGAAGAATATTGGTGAAAATCATGACTGTTATGAGAGGACATGATAATTAACAAATAGTCACATCAATGTCTAAGGACATTGATCATCTTCATGAATCTCTAATGACAGTAGGCTTCATGAATTTCTGATGACACTAGTCTTCAGTGAGTGTTCAAGGACAGTGTTCAAAGAAAGAAGACAGCAAACAGAAGAATGAATCCTAAAGCAGTCATTAGTCATGAAAAGTCACTGATAAAAGATGATTAAAAGCAATGTTTTGCAATGTGATAGCAGTGAAAAGAAAATCGATTAGAGCAGTGATGTATAGCAGTGATTACATGATGAAACAATGACATATACTGTTAGAAACAGTGACATTCACTATTAGAGTAGTCACAATAAGGATCAGAATAGTAAGTAAATGATAGGTCATGAAGAGTAGTCCAAGGAATGTCAAAAAAGTTAGCCAATGAATAAATAAGAAGAATCATAAAGAAATGAGAATAGCTGATGATGTATCACAAGAATATCAGTTAGAACAGCCATGATTCATCAATGAGCATTCATGAGTTGTTAAAGGGAATAGTAGGACAAACGCCTTGGGCCAATGAAGATTGAAATGCTAAGAATCAATGATCCACAAGATTCAAATTGGAGAGATGGAATGAAGACAGTGAATGTAATGGAAAAAATAGTGATCAAATTGCCTTGGTTATTGATTGAATCTACACATTTGAATATCTATATATATTGAACTAGCAAATAAGAAAAGACGTGACTGTTCACATTAGAAATGACATGTTAGTTCATAATGAAGTGACGTGACTATTCATAACAATTACCATTCATTCCCTTCATTATCAATTATACTTTGTTCTCTTAACCATATCCTTTAGATGTTATTTGACCTTTAGATGTGATGTGATGTGTTTTTAAGCTTTATTCAATAATGGGTGCCTGTAACAAGTTTTAAATTTTAAGAAATCTCTATTTATTTTTTTTGCCGAGTCATAGCCGAGTCATTGCCAAGTCATTGGTGAGTCATGGGTCGAGTCGGCCTTGCCGAGTCTGAGTTTTGATTCTTTGGTGTGAACCACTACTCATGAATCACGGGTCAATCAGTTTGACTCAAAAAACTACACAGTTGAATCTTGATAGCAATATCACAATTTGACTTGCTGTGGAAAATATCTCCTACTTATTAATTGACGAGCTTAAGGGGCTTTCTAATGAATGGTTCATAAGGCATAACACTTGGTGAAGGTTTTGCAAATGAGGATGCAAGCAGAGTGGGTTTAACCATGGAGGAAACTTCATAGTTAAGCGTGCTCGAGCTGGAGTGGTACTAGGATGGATGACCTCCTGGGAAGTCCCGGTGCTTCACCTCCATAAGTATCACCTAGAGCCAATGAGTGGTAACTATTCCATTCATTCTCATGAGAGATGGGTTCATGTAAACCACTACTCATGAATCACAGGTTAATGAAAAGAACTCTGAATTTCTGAATTGGGAAATCCATCTTCCATTTGGGTGACAGAATCCAATAGATGCTTCAAAATGTTTGAAGTTATTTCACCAAGCTTTATCAAATGGATCTCTCATGAGAATGAATGGAACAGTTAGCACTCATTGGCTCTAGGTGATGCTTATAGAGGTGAAGCACCAGGACTTCCTGGGAGGTCAACCATCCCAGTACCACTCCACCTCGAGCATGCTTAACTACAGAGTTTCCTCCATGGTTAAACCCACTCTACTTGCATCCTCATTTGCAAAACCTTCACCAAGTGTTATGCCTTATGAACCATTCATTAGAAAGCCCCTTAAGCTTGTCAATTAATAAGTAGGAGATATTTTCCACAGCAAGTCAAATTGTGATATTGCTATCAAGATTCAACTGTGTAGTTTTTTGAGTCAAACCCATTGACCCGTGATTCATGAGTAGTGGTTCACATGAACCCATCTCTCATGAGAATGAATGGAACACTTAGCACTCATTGGCTCTAGTTGATGCTCACAAAGGTGAAGCACCGGGACTTCCCGAGAGGTCACCCATCCCAGTACTACTCCAACTTGAGTGCACTTAACTACAGAGTTTCCTCCATGGTTAAACCCACTTTGCTTGCATTCTCATTTGCAAAACCTTCACCAAGTGTTGTGCCTTATGAACCATCGATTAGAAAGCCCCTTAAGCTCATCAACTAGTTCGTAAGGCACAACACTTGGTGAAGGTTTTGCAAATGAGGATGCAAGTAGAGTGGGTTTAAGCAGGGAGGAAACTCCGTAGTTAAGTGCGCTTGAGTTGGAGTAGTACTGGGATGGATGACCTCCCAGGAAGTCCCGGTGCTTCACCTCCGTAAGAATCACCTAGAGCCAATGAGTGCTAACTGTTCCATTCATTCTCATGAGAGATCCATTTGATAAAGCTTGGTGAAAGAACTTCAAACATTTTGAAGCATCTATTGGATTCTGTCACCCAAATGGAAGATGGATTTCCCAATTCAGAAATTCCCAGCCACCATCTTTAATAAATTTATCTGGATCATCTGTAATGGTCTTCAAAATTGGCCACCAGTTCAAGTTCATTCTGCTTTCATAATACTTTATATCCATTGAGTTTAGCCATTCTTTGATGCCATCAAGAGAAGATTGAGGAATAACATCAATGCGGAGTATATCCCGCTTGAAGTCTTTGAAAACAATAGCCATATCAAATGCCTTTTGCCCAAGTCCTACTCTCTCAAGGTTAACTATCTCAATCTCACTAATGGTTATTACTAAGAAAGGTAATTCCACCAACTCTACCAAACAGTTTATGGTAGGAACAATAAAAGCAAAGGCTTTGAAAGGAACTCCATGAAAACCTAGCTCTCTAAATGGTATATCAAACTCCAGTTCAAAATCTTTTAGATGAGGCTGCTCCCATAACTCTGTTACTCGTTTAACAAACCCTTCAAACTCTCCATTGATTTGATTTTTCATGTGCCTCTCTTGCTGCTCTTCCTTAATTTCATCGGGATCATACATGGACCTTCTTGCCCCTCCTAAAGTTTGGACCACGTCCATTACTTCCACATAAAATTGGACATCCTTAGTCTTCTTAGTTCCCACCATAATATGGTTATGCAAATGAAAATGAAGCAAAGTAATCATCTCCTTCTCTACTAGCTGGAAGAATGTGTGTTTAATATTTTGATACATGATATCAGCTCTCTCTTCTGCTCTCATGGTTGAATACAGAAATCCATTATAGTGGGCCTCCAGAGTTCTAGTCATCTTTCTTCCTCTTCCACCAAATGCCGGCCCGATCCACAAGTCTACCAACCTAATTGGCTTTGTTTTTGAAAGCTGAAGTTTCTTTTGAGTCACCAGTGTAGGTCTCTCTACCTTTTCAGACTCTGTCATAGCTACAGACTGTCTGTGGGATTTGATCATTTGTACCACTTGGTTGATGATGCAGGGGCATCCAGCAGGGCACCTGAGCCCAGGAGTGGAATGGCATTCAGAGATGTTCAATTGCAATGTTAGACTCAATATTCAAAGCAAAATTCATAATCAAGTCTAAAGGTCATTGTAATGTAATAAGGAATAATGCTATAAAAGCAATGTAATAAGTGAAAATCCCATGTAATGAGTCAAAATGTCATGTAATGGTCATATAGGGTTAAGGTCTAAGTGGTTTTAGGTTTATAGGCATTAAATGGGTCCTTGACAAAGAATAGTCTCAATGACAAAGACAGAGGATCAGTCTTCAAAAAAGGAGCATTGATTGAGGATACATTACCTTGAGACTGAGATCTTCAAAAGGTTGTAGTCAAATGGAAGATTACAATCTCAAAGGAATATAGGAGAAATGTTTGGAGACAAAACAGTGAGAGAGGCTTTACTCAAAAAATGCATCCAAGAAGGTGAGTACCTGGAAGATGGTTTGCTTCAAGGAAGTTAGAATTCTATTTCCTTAGTTTGATTGTTATAGTAGAGGATAGAGAGCAGCTGTTACAGGGTTCTTTTCTCTTGAGTAATTTGAACCTCAAAGGCAGAGCTCTTCTCATCTCTTTAACATTACAAGTGGCTATTTAAAGAAGATTTCTAGGTTTGGATGGTCCATAGTAAAATTTCCCAAAGAGTGTATCGAGTCTTCCCACATAACATTTTAAGCTTGATGGGAACATAGACAAAAAAAAAGTTTCTAATTAGATTTTAACAAAATTTTAGCCCTTCCATTATATTCATATTATTTAACATCTTCATAATCACCACTGTATCTTGCAAGGTGATTCATCAAATTAAAAACAAAGCCTCCATGGCTTCTTACAACCTTTGAGTATTGTAAACTATAAGTAATATTCAGTAGAGAAATATAGCGAGGTAAGTGAGGACATTCTTCATTATAAGAATGAAATGATAGACAAGGGTAACTCTCAGGTTTAGTCTTTAACCATGCAAACTGTAATTATAGAGACCGGCCTGGTTATTACCGTTGACATTCAATTATCTATTGAGCTTACGAGCTTGGAGAAGAGAACTGCAAACTGCAACACCCTCACCAACTGTAAGAAACAGCCAATTTGGTCACAGAATTTCAGTGAACTTTTCCTTTTGAAGATTCTCCATGAGATCTGACCCAGGGTTGCTCAATGCAAGCTAAAGATCATGTATACTCCTTGTTAGTATAATTCACATTGTTTACAATACAAAATAGATTTTTGTTAAATTTTTTTATAACATAAAGATAGTCACACTTATTTAAAACTTGTAAGCTTGGTGAGCACTTGGATTTTTATTGATTTATATGTAGGTTCTAGGCCAGTAATGAAACAGTACGCAATTTAAAAAGGTCAAAGTTTAGAGTTTACTGTTTAAACCAAAATTCTATGAAGTGTTGATATAGTTGACATGTTTTATACAGAGTACATACTACTGAACATGTTTAAACAACACATTCTAAGCTTTCACTTCTTTGGTTGATTTATTAGGAATGCTTTTACTTAATTCAATAAGACCCACTTATTAAATTTATTAGGAATGCTATTACTTAATTCAATAATACCCACTTATTAAATGATTTTAGATGAATGACCTAAACAAATCAAAACTTAAAATAAATTGTTTAAACCAAAATAATATTTTGTTCAAACCAAAATTATGATAATAGTTACCTGAAGGCCTTTCAGTTCAATTATTCTCTTGAGCTCTTTGAGCATTTTGATTCCACTGGTGTCAACAGTGGTTACAGCTGCATAAGTGAAAAAAGAGAATGAAAAGCAGCACCAAAGTACAATACAAACCAAACCTGCTGGAGTTTGACCATATACAGTTGTATATCTAAATCCCAGAATAAAGGAAATAGGAATGGTTGTATATGATAAAATTAGGATGCATTTATTCCATTTTATTCTGCTCCATAGTTTTGTTACTAGAAAACCGATTACAAGTGAAGGGAAATCCTTTTACAAAAAAGAAATGATGCATCAAATATGTAAGCTTTCAGAACTTATGGCCCATATCTATAATAACATACTACAAAGTGTCTTCCTTCAGCTTGGCAAGATGCTCCTCTTCATCCATTATCCATCTCATTATCCTGCGTACATTGTAAACTTTATTAAGGTCCCCAATAAACAATCCATGTAATGAAGACTGTGGATTAGAGATGTGTCAAAGCAGAAGAGCTCAGAAGAGAAGGGTTATGGTGAATGGGTGCTCATGACATTGCTATTGCTTGGATTACTCAAAACATCAAATAACAAATAATATATAAAGTTATAAACTGTTAAGGGGAGGGAGAACAGTAGTCGTATGGACTATCTTCTTCAATATCAAATACCATCATGCAATTCATTAAAATATTATGCTTAACATAATATATTCTAAAAATGACATTTTTGAAATTCTACCAAAACTTAATCTAAAAATGACTACTATTCAAAAGATGAGTTATTCAAAAGATGGGTTATTTGAAAGACGGGTTATAAATAATTGAATCAAGCATGACTACATTCAGGAAGCTGCATGACTGAATTTAGGAAGCTGACCCTACACATAGGACATTCATTATGTCTATTGAAAAATAAGCTTTTAAAATAAACATAGACAAATCACCTTTCTCTTAAGTAGCTTGAATTGGAAAAATAGATTCAAGCTACAATGCTTTGAATTCAATAAAAACTTAGAATTAAATAATATTTTGTAGCTTAGCAATTTAGGAGTGCTGGAGTGATTACCAGTTGTGATGTAGCAAGATGTGCATGAACCTTCAATGTTCATCATGTCAATGGCAATCATATCTTTATTGCCATCAATATTGTAGTTCTTGAACAGTGCAAAAGTTCTGCCAACTGCTATTCCTTCCTGTACGGGAATAATTCAAATCAACTAGAGGTAATAAATTACTAGCCAATGAACATAATTATAAATCTTTGATGAGCTGATCTTTTAAACTTTTTTCTTGCAAATTCCACCTTTTAAGGAAAAACACAAAATTGTTAGATATAGCCACTAAAAGAAAAGACCGGAATGAAAGGAAAAATACTGTACCAATTAATGATATGAAAAAAAAATAGTGGGATAAACTTAGTTCACTTATGATGTTCCACCTTTTACGTATGGTGGGCCCGAATATATGCAATGTTAGGTCATAAAGTTTCTTATAAAACATATCATTTCCTGCAAAAAATGTCATGGGATAATCAATCCAAAACTTGTTATGAATAGGTAAATGCATATTACAATATAAAAAATAATTATTTAAAGTACCTGGAAGCTGAGGACATTTTATAGGCATTGATTCATTATTGTCAATCAATAATGACGTCTGCGTCGCACCCGTGCTAGTAACACAGGTAGATCCAAGAAATGGTGGTGAATTATCACCAATACATGCAGATTGATTAGTATCTGGTGTACCAAGCGGTGCCACCGGGGTATCTCCTGTTCCAAAAAAATAATCCACTATGTGATGCACCCAAGATTAAAGTACACCAGATACTGATCAATCTACATGCATTGGTGATACCCACTTGATGTCGCCTTTGGTCTCATCATCATAAGAACATGACCCCCCATTAGCAAGGAAATATTGCATGCATTTGTCAAATTTTTTTCTAATCTTTTGCCACATCAACCTGCACTGAGTGGTCAACAACAAGATCCATAGGTACCTGCAATCATAAAGTTGATAAATACCAATAGTTGGCATAAAGAAGAAAAATACCATAAACAATAGCATTTCAAAAATGACTAAGAAATATATATCTGATCTAGAATTTAAAGTAATAAAGACAAAAAGAGCAGATATAAAGCAATCGTGATTAAATAGTAATCTTCAAAAACCTATGTTGTTAATCTTTCCATCATACAATGTATTAGGATTTATTGAAGAATATAAACACACAAAAAAATTGACAAGAAAACAATGTAGCACATAGACTTAGAGTCCCTAAATCTTCAACAAAATATGGAATGCAAAGCCAACACAATGAATTTCCATTTCTCAAGCATAAGAAATTCAAGCTTATTTCTCATGGAACAGCACAAGACAGAAACAAAGATGTATAGGAAAACACAGTGTGGTATCAATGTACTAATCTACCCCATAGGCACAAAAGAGACATACTAAAATACACCCATAGTTCAATTATTAAGTGTTATTTTTATCTTTTCAAATATTTTAAAAATGTATGGCTATCAAATACAAAGCTTTGTGCTCAATAAATAAAAGGTAAGGTTTTGAACATGTAGATCCACTTGTTATCTGAGGTTCGAATACATCGTAAACTCAAGTGAATTAAACTGGAACTCCTGGAGGGGAATTGGATTTCTATTTCAGCACAAAATAGAAACATGATGAGAAATGATGAAAATGTTTTATTTTTCACTAAGCATAAGATATAGAAACTAAAGAAAAAGTGCCACCATTTTATACTAAAATGAACTAAAACAGTCTTTCAAAATATGAAGGCAACAACAATACTTACGGATAGGGACCATAAATCTTTACTTGATGAATATGGGTATCCCATCCATTTTGATGATTAGACAATACAGCAAGCTGCAACATAAATGTTTGCACAAATACATCCTTGAAATGAATTAACAAAGGAAAATCTATAAGTCTAAGAAGAATGGAAAATGTTTAATTAAACTAGAGATGTTACCAATCTCTCTTGGAATCTGACCAACAAAAATAGAGTCGTACAAGCTTAAATGCCTTAAATTGTTGAGCTTGTGAAAGTGTGATGGGATGGCAAGAGGAGGGAAGAAGGCATTGTGACTAAGGTCCAAGTGCTCTAGATAGTGCAGTTGGAATAGTCTCCCACGAAGTTGCCTCCACGTCATGAATGGATAGATTATCTGATCTTGTGCGGTACCTCTTGTCTTGGCTCTAGCAATGGCTGTGCTGGTTTCAAAAATTCTAATTTAGAAATGTATAATTATATTAAAATAAAAGCATTAAAAATTTGACTGTTTCCAAGAAAACATAGATTGAAATGAATGTTGAAAACCATACCAGAAATATGAAGTATGTTTCTGCTGTACTTCTTTGCCGTATGAGGTGAGTTTAAAACTCATATCAAGCTGAAGAATCTCAAGCATAGAGTAACAAAAAGGAATGATAATAAGACACCTGAATGTGAATCTAGATCACAAAATCCTCCATATGCACCACTGCTAACATGTACATGATCCCACAACCATGTATTTATTTGTATCATAATGATCTAATGCAGGAGAATAGAGAAGCTTGGTGAAGGAGCGGTGTTGGATGATAATTTGTTGATGGAGGTTAAGCCTGAATAGACACCAGTCATGTTGAAAGTTGGTTGCTTCATGATTGAAGAGGTTTGGTGATGGATTATCTATAAGGGGGTCTATAGTGAGGTGTTTACACAGTTAGTTTGGCCTGGAGTTGATGGGAGGGGTCCTTTTGATCAAACCCTCATGGTATGTCCCTAAAAGCAAGGGTTTGGTGGCAAATGAGTTAAGTGAAGGGTAGAGACTTGGTGAGTTGGAAATGTGTCATTTCTCAACCTCTAAAATGACTGTTTTAGCCTTTTGATTCTTGGGAGCAAGTGGAGTTAGGGGTTGCTATGTAAAAGTGGAGAATTAGGCCTGGTGAGGATAGGCTAGGGGTATTGGATCTTGGGTATGGTCCAAGGGAGTATAGGTTGAATCTTTCAGAGGATTTAAAGAGCCCAAATGGGTATTTAGATAATATTTGAGTTTACTTAGTTGTTTGGGGAAAGTAAGAGGAAAAGTCAATTTAATGACTGGTGAGGGCTACAAGCTTCAAGGACTGATTGTGTGTGTTGGATAGAAGATGGGTTGTCCAAATCAAATGGGTTGTGGGAATATGGTGGATAGGTCATAAAAAGATGTTTTGTGAATTTAAAATGAAGGTTGGATTCTTATGTGAAGGTTTGGTGTTTGAGAGAAACTAGGTACACTTGGGAGTCAAGGCATTGAGGGATATTGAGGTAAAGAAGCAATTGCAAAGTGGAGTGGATTTGTTGTCTAAGGTAATCAATATGGATGCCACACACTAGCTCTGCATCAGGTTGCAAGCAAAGTGGGCTTAACATTGGAGGAACCTTTGTAGTAAAGAGCACTTGAACTAGAATAATATTGGGATGAGTGACCTGCTGGGAAGTAGCGTTGTCTAAAATGAATCAAGGCAGTGAACCTGTTGCAGAGGAGTGTTTGGTTGATATCCTAAAGTCAAGAACTTCTTATTTATCCTTGAGTTGAACTCTAGTTCCTTGAGTGGATTCCAAGACGTTGTTGAATCCTCGAGTTGAACAGGGTTCCTTAAGGGGATATTAGAAGGCTCTGCATCAAAAACTCTAAGCTTGTCTTTAAAATTTGAGCTTCACTTGGTTTTGAGAATAGTTTAATATTATCTACTAAACAAGGCCAACCATGTGAAGGTGGAAGCTCATTTGGCTCCTCCCCCCCCCCCCCCCTAACATCACTCTAAATTCCCCATTAACATTTAATAACATTCAATCATTCATTCATTCATCCGGCATTTTTGAAATATAACATTCAATCATTATAATCACATGATAACATTCATTAACACATAAAATTCATTAACACACAACATTCATAAATAATTCATTAACACATAATTCATTAACACACAACATTCATGAATAATTCATTAACACATATTAACACACATCATTCATCAACATTACTAGTACAAAATTACATCCATTAAGACAAAGTTCTTTCATTAGCAATAAATGTTAATTACAATCATTTCTTTTTGGGTTTCTTGCTATTTTTTTTAATCATATAATTTCTAAGAGGAAGATCAATGTCCTCATCATTCCCCTCCTCTATTGAGTCTAATCCCAACGTGTGTCTCCTCCTCATCTGTTCAGGAATAGGAGGCCGCTGCGCTGAAGGGGTCTGCTGCAATAACTACTTCATGAGTTAAATTCACACTTTTATATTATTGAATTACAAGTATTTATGTAAGTAAAAGAACTATAAATCAAAAAATTAATTTAAAAGAACAAAACATAGATTTTCTTTACCTGAATGTGCCACATGATCTACATGGTGATTAGTCTGAACATCCTCCGGCACTCGTTCAGCATGACCTGATTCTGTATCCTCTAAAATATACACAAAAATGTTACACCAAGTTCAATTTAAGATGTTAAATTATATTAATAATTACATAATTAGTTTTAAATAGAAAATGAGCACCTCCTTGGACAGTATGATCCACATCAGTGGCTTCATGATGCGGCGCTGTAGGCTGCATTGCAATGTAATGGACATTATTATCAAATTGATTGTTGCTCAAGTATTCAATTTTTAATATATTTTTTGGCATATTTACTTGTGCACATGATGCAGGAGACTCTTCGGTTGGGCCAGTGGAAGCTTTTCATAGGCGTTCAGCCACGCCTTGATAGCCTTCCTTGAAGGCAATTTTTCTGTGTTCTTTCGTGGCCTCTAAATTAAAATCAGAGCCCTGCATTTTTTGATTAAACAAAATTATTTTCATTTTATAAATAATTTTTCTCTACAATTCATTTACTGCTACTTACAATGCGAGCTTTAATTTTTGAATATCCGCCAGCGCCAAGTCTGTGTTGCCCAATCTTTTCCAGCCTGGCCTTTGTTGCCTTTGAAGTGTCCTGCAACCTATGAAAAGTTTGAAAAAATGGTTATAAAAACATGTATATTGAATAACAAATGAAACTTTGAAATGCTGAACACATTTCCTTCAATGGTGAAAATGTCTAAAACATCATACCAAGATATTATATTGAAAAATGATGATTGCATTCAAAATTTAATTATCATCTCAAAAGTCCATGCCAAACACCTTATCACTAGTAGTTAATACTATTGCATACCTTCTCGCATTTGTTGGTGAAACTCCTTTTTGAGCGTCTGCTTTCTCCTTTGCATCTAAAATAAATTTAGTCCAATCCCTCGCTGAAATAAAGGGAGGATGCTCGTACTTTGGGTTTTAGACGAGACTCTTTCTATATTGGTCCCTCACAGTCTTAAGATGTTTGCAAGCTCTTTCCAAAATTTTCTTCTCATCAAAAATATTATTGCCAAACTCATGCTGTAAATCTTTGATGAGCTGATCTTTTAAACTTTTTTCTTGCAAATTCCACCTTTTAAGGAAAAACACAAAATTGTTAGATATAGCCACTAAAAGAAAAGACCAGAATGAAAGGAAAAATATTGTACCAATTAATGATATGAAAAAAAAATAGTGTGATAAACTTAGTTCACTTATGATGTTCCACCTTTTACGTATGGTGGGCCCAAATATATGCAATGTTAGGTCATAAAGTTTCTTATAAAACATATCATTTCCTGCAAAAAATGTCATGGATAATCAATCCAAAACTTGTTATGAATAGGTAAATGCATATTACAATATAAAAAATAATTATTTAAAGTACCTGGAATCTGAGGACATTTTATAGGTATTGATTCATTATTGTCAATCAATAATGACGTCTGCGTCGCACCCATGCTAGTAACATGGGTAGATCCAGGAAATGGTGGTGAATTTTCACCAATACATGCAGATTGATCGGTAGCAGGTGTACCAAGTGGTGCCACCGGGGTATCTCCTGCTCCAAAAAAATTATCCACTATGTGATGCACCCAAGATTAAAGTACAAATTATGAAATCATAATTAGCACAAAACCAAATATAGTAAAACAATGATTTACCAGATGCCATAGCCCTTGAAGGCGTTGATGTTTGCATGGCCCTTGTGGCCGACATTGCACTCGACAATCTTCTATGGGCAACCTGGCTAGTAGGAGTCTCCTGCAATTAAGGACCTGAACAATACATTGTTAGCAAAGACATTTTCAAATAATAAAAGTAAGAGTTAACTTGAGAAGTTTTTGAATGTTCCAAAGAAAAAATTCCTTGTAACTTGTCAATTAAAGGATTATTTTACCTGAGGCAGCTGGAGGTCTACTAGTACCGGCCTCATCCGTACATTGTCCTTGACCAGGTACTAGAGATTCCATAAAATCCTACAACAAGAACACATATTACATATATTTTACTTTACAACATAAAAGAGTATAAAATATTAACCTTTATTGAAATTTTGTTATAACTAAAGATTCATTACTACTTACTTGATACCGATGTCCAAGTGCTTTCAATTCAGTTAGCCTCCTGAGCATCTCCTCACTTGGATTTCTTTCATACAAAATGTTAATTATATCTTTATTGATTTGTTTCATTTTTTTCTTTACCATGATTATAACATTAGGCGAATCTGCAAAAAGATCATCATCATCAGGGGTAGCTATTGCCTCTACTGTCGAGGGTGCTTTTCCCTTGTCCTGAACATCAAATTGTGATAGGAATATTAGTAAAACTATCATAAAAACTCCAAAACCATAAATAAAATAACGTAATAATATAACATTTTTCAACTATCTAATTTGTACAATTTTAATAAGGTTTACCTTTGCTGAAGAACAAGTGGGAGGAGCATCCTCATGGCCTCTATCATGTGCGGGATCCACATCATCCTGTGACAAAGATTAAATATAAAAACTTTAGCGAACTAAAAGCAATAGACTTAGCAAAAAAAAACTTATTAATAAAATAGTATATAGTACTTACCACCCTCATGATAGTAACTTTGTTTGTATCTATGCGATTTAAATGATAATCTATTAGCAGTTCTTCCCCTGCACTTATTGATTTTATTGCACATACAAAAACTTGATTCCCCTCATGCGCCTCAAATATGCAATTGGGTTGCTTATTAGTTGATGAAGGTCGTGTACTATTTATAAAACCCACAATATTACCTGTTGCTTTTGGTCTCCCATCAATGTACATTGAAAATCTTTTACTTTGATCATTTTCTTTCCTTTGTATATAATTAGCTGATAGTGCATACCTATGCATACTTTTTTTATATTGAACAATTCGCATCCAATCATTGTAATTGTAACATGGACCGACATACTCGAACAATTCAACAACTCTATTGTAATATACCTTTAACCCATCCATGGAAAATAGGCCCAAACCATGTAATGAGGATGGAGCAATGTGATATATCCTCTCATTAACACAAAAATTAGTATTAATTGGAGGTAGCTCATTGGGTACCCATTCTTTCTCAATGTGTGTGTACCGAAAGGGCACCTTGATGTTGCCTTTGGTCTCATCATCATAAGAACATGACCCCCCATTAGCAAGGAAATATTGCATGCGTTTGTCAAATTTTTTTCTAATCTTTTGACCTCTAGTTGATCTCCCTATTTTAGCCATACTACATGTAGAACTTTCATCTAGCATTCCCTCATTTCCCTCATTCGATGTAGATAGATCTGACAAGTACCTATTTGGTGGGTGCTGCAATCCATCAAATGAGATATTGCCACGTCAATATATATAGAATAATCAAGTCGTGACCCATACGTACAGTTCTTCTTTGTCTATACATGAGAGATATAAAATGTACTAGGTTGAAAGTGATTATATATTATATTTCTATACGGTTCTTTGTCTATATATACATTATATGATTATATAATATGTCTATTTATAACATACGTGCTCAGTGATAAACAAGAAGAATATAAGAAAATTATGTCTATTTATTGACTTATACCTGCCGATCCATGTCATTGTGCATGATCCACGCCAAAGGGGTCAAATTTACTGCATATGTTAATCATTTATCTTAAGTTAGCTAAATATTACATGATACATATGCTACAAATAACTTAGAAGATAACATGAACAATATGCAACATCGTAAACATGAACAAATTTACCTTATGTATGGAATGCAAGATCGTCAACAGAAGGTCGGGGTGACAATGTCTGTAGTCAATTGCCTATTTGCAAAAAGGGTGATAATCAAACACAAATATACATGTATCAACAGCAATTAATTGAGCATCGTAAACAAAAAATTGGTAATTATAAATCACATATGTCGTAATCATTAGAATTGAACAGAATAAATATGTAACCATTACAATTTAAAGCAAAACATAAATATGTAATCATTAGAATTGAACACAATAAATATGTAACCATTTCAATTATTTCATTGATCATCATCATCATCATCATCATCATCATCGCCATCGCCATCACCATCGCCATCGCCATCATCGCCATCATCGCCATCATCAACAGCATCACCGCAATCATCATCGCCATGATCACCATCACCATCGTCATCACCATCATCATCATCATCATCATCATCATCATCATCATCACCACCATCAGCATCATCATCATCATCATCATCATCTGCTTCTTCATCATCTTTAGTATCTTCTTCTTCCATAACATTATACTTTATCGGCCTTCCTCTTGGATCATGTCTAACAACAAATGACCAACCCTGTTTATGTGGAACCTCTGAGTAAAACACTTGCTCACATTGGCTTGGAAGAACATAGGGCTCATCTCCAACTAGCTCAAACGACCTTGTATTAATCATTGTAAATCCATTATCATGTTGAATAACAGTTCTATCTAGATCATTTTGATTCAGTCGTAGCCTGTACCATTTGACGACAAATAGAACTACTTTGAAGGAGTTAAAGTCGCACTCAATTATATCATCTAAGATGCCATAGTATTGATTTTGAGATTGTTGAGGATGTAGGTCATTTCTAGATGATATATTGGTGACCTCGAAAACTACACTTATCCCAGAATCACAAGTTTTCTTTGTATCATCCAACTTTTTTATACGAAATTTGTGGCCATGATAGTACATAGCTTTGTGGTGCTTGACCTGCAATTTTTAAAGTGTGTAAATTATTTGTATCATGAGTTGATATGAAACATACGAGTCATGATCATTAATAAATTTGTACGTACCTGTCCACCTCTTAAACCATGTGCTAGATCAGTTACCATTGGAGTAACATTGGGATCTCCATTACGATGAGCTTCTCTAACCAATGAAGCAACACCTTCCCATGTTAATGAGCAACCATTTTTTTGACATCGTTCAATCCATACCGTCATCCAATCAAGATTGTTTGCAATAGACAAATGTATTGCATCCCATTCTCGACCAGCTGTATCAAAAACATCTTAGATTTATTACATCCGACTCTCGACCAGATTTATAAGAATTAATTAACTACAATAACATCTTAGATTTACCTCTCACTTTCCTCAATCTACCTTTGCCCATCAAGTGCTCCCCTTCAAATTTGTTAATGGAGTTGGGATCCCAAATACGATCTACATGGATCTTTACTGCAAACTTAGGAAGATATTCACTAATGTACACCATGGTCTGGTATACCATATATCCCTCTACCATAGAACCCTCAGGATGTGCTCTTTGTCGAACCAAGTCTTTCAAAAATTTCAAGTGCCTCTCAACCATCCACATTGACCTAGTTGGTATAGGTCCGCACAATTCAATCTCCTCAACTTGATGTAAGAGGTAATGTTCTTGTGCATTGAAAAAAGTTGAAGTTAGACACTTGCATTTCACACATAAGAAGAGGAATTTTTCTCTTCCAGTATTTTATATCTTCTTTATTGATTTCTTTAGATGACAACCACCTCATGTATTTTCCAAGATCATATATAACTTGTTTGACACCGTTGGCAAACTAGTGTGGGAGAGATAGAGGTAGAACATACTACAATTTTGTAAAATGATCTCGTCAATATTTTATAAAAGAATGCAATGAAAACCACATGCAGTATATAAATATATAGTGAATACAAAGTAATATGCATTACCTTAATAAATATATGCCAATCATGTGTTTTCATCCCTGGCCCAAATTCACTTTTCTTTGATATGAGATCATTTATGTTCGCAGCAAATCCTGTAAGAAATCATATTTTCTTTATAATTTCTTTTATAGCATTGCTCTGCTACTCCGACAATAACCATGGAAGAGCACTTGTATCAATCTGGTCTCCATTTTGATTGGATTGAATAAAAATTTTCATTGCATGGTTGGATTCTTCAATGTCACTACAAATTTTGATGATTTGGTCTTTGTCATGCCTTCCATCCAATATTTTCCATAATGTCTCTGTTACATTCTTTCCAATATGCATAGGATCAAACAAATGCACGATTGGGAGTTGCTCATAGTACGGCAACCTAGTAAATTGCGTAGGATAACTTTTGAGTCCTTTTGGAAGTTGGTCATTGATGCCTTGATGACCTTCACAAGCATCAATTACATCATCAGTAAACAAAACACAATATCAAAAGATAAATTTGAAATAAAACCCATCAGATGGAATGACATTACCTCGACGATTTATTTTATTGTATGCCAACTTCCATAGGTGAGGTGTCATTCTCCATGGCTTTGATGTAGTCTCTTCTTTCCCATTGAAAAGATGTTTTTCAGTAATTTGGTACTTATGATTTCTGTGGAGAAAGTGTCTATTCTCATCGAACACCTACTTTCTCAAACTTTTTGAATGACGAGATTTTGTCTTTGGACCACAAACTGGACATGCAAATTTTCCCTTTGTTTGAAGACCTACAAGATCATGTCTAATTGGATTAAATGTGTTAACTTTGTGTTAGCACTATAACATACCAAAAAAGAGGCGTTATGAAGAGAACATACCACAAAAATGTGTTAGCCCAGGGGCATCATGTATTGTCCATACAAGCATTGCATGGAATTGAAATTGTCTTTGTCCTATTGGTCTAGAGATGTCATACATAGTGACCCCATTCCATAACACCATCAACTCGTCAATAAGGGGCTCAATATATACATTGATATCTTTAACTTGGTACTTACCTAGTTGAATGAACAAAAACATTACATAATTATTATGACCATTTTGATGGATTATTAATAATAAATTAATTTAGATGACCATTAAATCAAAAAATACCTAGAACAATCAGTGACAACATTATGTGCTCCCTCTTTATGGACAACCAAGGAGGAATGTTATTGTTGATAACAAAAATAGGCCACACCGAGTAAGTAGATCTCATCTCTCCAAACGGATTGACACCGTCCGCTGCCAATGAAAGCTTGAGATTACGAGGTTCTTCTTTAAAGTGTGGCCATTTTTCTTCTATTTCCTTAAATGTCGAGCCATCTGCAGACATTCACATAATGCCATCTTGACTTATATTACGTGCATGGTAATCCATAAATTGTGCCAAGCTATTGCACTTGAATAATCGTTGCAGACGTGGAATAATGGGAATATGTCGAAGAACCTTGCGAGGCACCTTTTTTGTTATTCGATCTGATTGATATCTACTAATATGACAAATAGGGCATTCTGTTGCAAATTCATGCTGTTTATAATATATAATATGATCATTCGGACATGCATGTATTGTTTGATATTCCATTCCAATATCTTTCATAATGGCAGATAATTCTCGGTACGAGCGAGGTAGGATGTTTGATGGTGGTAACAAACACTCACATACCAACCTATGACCAAAAATATAATTTGTTAATTTAAAGAATATTAATTGCTACACGATTCATCCAATATTAATTGCAAGGGAATTACGACTAAAATAATGAAAAAAGATGACATAACTTAACATACGTGTCATTGCTACATTGGATAAACCATTCATAACCTTCAGGTTCACCAACAACAATACAGCAGCAAGAAGAGTTGTTTCGGAGCCTTCATATAGGGGCTCGTGTGCCTTCTCAAGTAAAGGTACATCAAGCTCTGCATCAACATCATCATCATCTTGATCATCGTGATCATATTGATCTTCTTCATCATCGTGGTCTTCTTCCATGATATCATTACCTTCTACTTCTATGTTCACACCTCCATGTTCCCTCGTTTGGAAATCCACATTCTCCAGATTGTCATGGTCCATAAAATTAAATTGAGGGACGTTGACCTATATGAAAATGATGACCTTATATTAACCATGATCATGTTGTCATCATCAAATCATGTCTTATGTATTTTATAAAATATTAAAATACATACCAATGGACGAAATTCATTTCCCCCTTCAATGTGACCATGTTGCCTACAATGTTCCTCAGTTGTTTTGATTAGATATCTTCGAGTCTTTAAGCCCTTACAAAGTTTGCAAGGACAATAACATTTTCCATCACCCTTTCTTTTTAAGTTAGACCATAGTCTAGCAATTGTCTCCCTATTTGTTTGTGCGTTGATATCGTCAGACATGGTCTTTCTTGAATGGAATGACTCGTTGGTGGAAGAAGGATGATTTGTTTGCAACCTGCTGATAAAAATCGTTAGTGAACAACCATTTTCTCAACCATTTTAATATCGAAAATATCATATGAAATATCTTTATCATTTAGATTTTAATGCTATATTTTAACTTTTAATCAAAATTATGTGTAATATAAGGACCCTATATCACCATTTTACTGAGAGTCAAGCATCAAGTCATCGGTAAGTTAACACAACTTGATATGAAGATCTGAAGATATTTGTTACTTCCATCATCACCCATGACATAACTCTCAAGCCTAACATAAAGTCATTCATACAAAAGTAGCAACCTGTTAATTTGTTGATAGAACCCTTAATCTTCAAGGAAGTTCAAAAGTTACTTGCTACAATGATAATTTTTCCTATCTGCCACTCCACTTGGGTGGAAAATTTGGTGCATGTACAGAAGAAGCAAGAGGAGATCTGTGTTAATTTTTGTAAGCTTAAAAAGGTGTTAGATTGGACACCCTAAGCCTCTGCATCAATTTTATGAGTTCACCTTTCAATAATGTTGAAGTGAGGTATTGGGCCCTCGAGAAATAAGCTTTCAACTTGGTTAGATAATTCAAGAAGTTTAGACAATATATCTTGAGAAGCAATATATATGCCATTATGCCTGACCAAGTGGTCAAGAGATTGGTTATGTAGTCAGATTTGGGAGAGCGTCACGAGAAATAGATGGCTATTTTGCAAGAGTTTGATTTAGAGATGCATCCTATGGGATTGGTTTAGAGATGCATCCTATTTGATTTTTGAATTTAGCCACTAGCAGTTCAACATTTGAAATGTATGGGTCTTTGACCACTTGCATTCTTCAAAGGTGGCCACGACCTTCCGAATGTAACAAACTAATCAAATAGCGTTAAGGTTTTCTTTTAAACCTTTGTATATAAAGCGATGATGTTGAGTTTTCTTCCTGGTTCTTTCCTGATTGAGCTCTTTTTGAATCAGTTTTTATAAATATAAATATATATAGTGGTTCTTCCACTTTTGTCTAAACAAAATAAAATAAAACAATATACCCTATAAGAAAAGATAATCATCTATATCTTATCTACATTGATTCTTAGAAAATAACATACTACACAATAAAAAATAACCAATAAATGATAATCATCTCCTTCTTATCTATGTTGATTCTTATCTCTTTTATATATAATCAATTTTAGAGAATGAAATAGTATGCAATAAACGATAATCACCCCCCTTATGAAAAACAAGATAATCATCTAAGTTCAATATTCTAAAAAACAAGATGCCACTTGCAATAAAGTGACCATCTCCCTTCTATGTACGATGATTCTATAATTGAGTAAACTCTAATTCACAAGTAAAAAGATTCATACTATAATTTAGAAGGTCTAATTCACAAGTAAATAAATTCTTGGCAGCTCCTACATAACAAATTTTTAAAAATATATTGCACATTGAATCAATTTAAACCCAAGATGTATTTAAATTAAATTAAAAAATATATTCAAATTTAGATAAATCAACATGATAGATCATCAATATATCACTAAGTCTACAATAAGCAACATTTTGTTACTTAATTCTTCCTTTGTTAACCCCATCTTCTCTTCTGTGAAACATAATAAACAATCACTAACAAGCTTCTAACATCTTGTATGTTTCCATCTTCTGCAATGACTACAAAATATCTCCTACAAAAAATTCACACAAAAAACTCAAGTATAAAAATTAGAAGCACTTTGAACCTAGATATATATTAAATACTTTTGGAGGAGTTGTTTAAAGCTAACTACACATGTAAATGTGTGCACGATAAAAATGTGATATAAATAAACATACCTATTTTAGTGGATGTTGACATATAGTCATAATAATTAGAAATATTGAAAATGAATGTCTTCAAAGATTTTATCTTTGTCATATACCTATGCAAAGATGGATGCAAAATATTGAAGCATATCGAGTATGCAATCTATTTGTCAAATGTTAAAAAAAATAATAGATCTTTTAATCTCAAATCTATAAAACATCACATATCCCAAATAATAACCAAATACAAATTATAATTTTTTTTCAAATATGGGACAATTTACTCTTAGCTTTTTTGGATAAGTATCTTGCTGATTTTTTGGTTCCTCATGCCTCTCTTCTTTTTAAATCCAAAGACCAAGAAGGTAAAAAAAAAGAGAAGAAAAACCTACATCATCTCCATTTTTATTTTCTCATTTAAATGAAAATGAGGACTTTAGCATTCTCACCCCACAATTTGGAAATTTCTAAGTAGGGAGTAAGTGACTACTCCACTAGACTAAGCAGGATAAATGGATGCAAACACATGAATCCTTCCATCAATTCATAGATACATTAATTGTTACAATATTTTCAACTTGAAACTAATTAAATAATTTAATATTTTATCTTTCATTTGTAATAGAGCTCTAGTCACCTCCATCAATATATTAATAATTAGAAATAAATTTTCACACATATACTTTGTGCTAGCTCTTCAAATGAGGACATTGATATGCCTGCAAAGATCATAAATATAGTCATTGCACATATGCTAACAAATACTAAGCAAGGTTCTTATAAATATGTCTGTAATCAAAGATTCTTGCCTCTATTATTTGATAGGTATATCTGCCTTTCTCATCATGCCCAGTGAAATGAGGAAAGTCTCTCTAAAGATAACATGATAATGTACACTCACTGTAAGGATAGTCACAAATGAGGACAGTCACTGTAAAGACAACATGATAATGTACACTCACTGTAAGGATAATCACAAATGAGGATAGTCACTCTAAAGACAACATGATAATGTACACTCACTGTAAGGACAGTCACAAATGAGGACAATCACTCTAAAGACAACATGATAATGTACACTCACTTTAAGGATAGTCACAAATGAGGACATCTTATAGTGAGTGTACATTATCATGTTGTCTTCATAGTGACTGTCCTCATGTGTCATAATATTAGAAGTTCACAAAATTATTTTTGTGAACTGTAATATTATTTTTGTTTTGTAATTTTTGTGACCTTGTGTAATTTCACAAAATGAGAAGTTCTCACATTGACTGTCCCTTGTGTAATTGCCACTTGAATGAGGACATTCACTGTAAAGACAACATGATAATGTACACTTACAGTGAGTGTACATTATCATGTTGTCTTTAGAGTGACTATCCTCATTTGTTGAAGAAGAAAAGCATTAATGTGGTTCAATAGCAATACATTCAAGTGGCAATTACACAAGGGAGAATCACTGTGAGATGTCCTCATGTGTGACTGTCCTTGTCACAAATGAGGACATCTCACAGTGACTGTCCCTTGTGTAATTTCACAAAATGAGAAGTTCTCATAGTGACTATCCCTTGTGTAATTGCCACTTGAATGAGGACTGTCACTATAAAGACAACATGATAATGTACACTTATAGTGAGTGTACATTATCATGACAACATGATAATGTACACTTACAGTGAGTGTACATTATCATGTTGTCTTTAGAGTGACTATCCTCATTTGTTGAAGAAGAAAAGCATTAATGTGGCTGAATAGCAATACATTCAAGTGGCAATTACACAAGGGACAGTCACTGTGAGATGTCCTCATTTGTGACTGTCCTTACAGTGAGTGTACATTATCATGTTGTCTTTACAGTGACTGTCCTCATTTGTTGAAGGAAAAAAGCATTAATGTGGTTCAATAGCAATGCATTCAAGCGGCAATTACACAAGGGACAGTCACTGTGAGATGTCCTCATTTGTGACTGTCCTTACAGTGAGTGTACATTATCATGTTGTCTTTAGAGTGACTATCCTCATTTGTTGAAGGAAAAAAGCATTAATGTGGTTCAATAGCAATGCATTCAAGTGGCAATTACACAAGGGATAGTCACTGTGAGATGTCCTCATTTGTGACTGTCCTTATAGTGAGTGTACATTATCATGTTGTCTTTAGAGTGACTGTCCTCATTTGTTGAAGAAGAAAAGCATTAATGTGGTTCAATAGCAATACATTCAAGTGGAAATTACACAAGGGAGAATCACTATGAGATGTCCTCATGTGTGACTGTCCTTGTCACAAATGAGGACATCTCACAGTGATTGTCCCTTGTGTAATTTCACAAAATGAGAAGTTCTCACAGTGACTATCCCTTGTGTAATTGCCACTTGAATGAGGACTGTCACTATAAAGACAACATGATAATGTACACTTATAGTGAGTGTACATTATCATGACAACATGATAATGTACACTTACTGGTGCAGAGCACCTGAATTCCATCAGCAATTCCATCAGATGTTATCAGACTTTTCACATTCTATCCAACTTGGACTCCTTGCTTGGCAAGAACACACACTGTTTGCAGGTTCCTTGTATGGGATAGCAGAATCTTTGAATGGTTTTAATAAAGTAATATAAGATGTTTTGTTTGTAATAAAGGTTAAAGGATTGATTTTATAATCTCCTTATAACCCATCGAAATGTATGGATACAAGACCCCTTGGTGCACTTATAAACCTTGGGTATTGATTGGTCCCTTGGATGAAATTTTGTTATCTAGGTGTCTTTAGGTGTTTTAAGAGTGTTTGAAAGTCTAAAACATCAAATAAGGTCTTTTAGTCTTCCAAAACAAACTTTTTGTCTTACCCGACAAAAGTTGTTTTAAAGTTGTAATGCAACTTTTAAAGTTGCTAAGCAATTTTGAGTTTGAATTGGTTAAACAGCTACAACCATAAAAATGGTTAAGCCAACAGTGGGGAGAGCCTATTTAGGCTTCCAAATGACTAAGGAAATCGAAGAGATCCTCATTGTATTCAAATTGCTTTCAAATCAATAAAACTACCTATTTCAGAGCAATTTTCTATGCAAATCACGGTGACAGTACGGTGTACAGATGTGAAGGGGTGATCAAAACCTGTCTAAAAGTTGGAGCATCTCCATTTTATGCTTTTAGAATTGGTTTGATAACTTCAAGTCATTTTATATCAGAGTTATTCAATTTTCTTGTCTGCTGGTCTGAGAAACCCTTATTTTCAGGGTTTAGCCATTCAAATGGCCCTAACTTGAATTTTGACCGTTGGAAATTCTTCTTCCTTGGTACAATGCAAGTTAGGGAGGTCCTTTTTCATATTCCAAAAGCTTTGAACCAGGAGGTTGAGGTTACATCATTTGGGAGCAAGCCCTAGGTCAAAAGCTTCTATGTTTTTGACTAGGAAAATGATATATAGTGAAAAATCAGAAGGTTACGGTGTGTGAAGGACCTTAAAACTTGGTTTTTGTGGACACCTAGGGTGAGGAGAACAACCTAAAACTTAGTGTTTGATCCTAGGTACCCATTCCTCATACTTTGTTTGGAAACCCAATCCTAAACCGCATGCATTAGGCCTATGGACCTAACAAAGGAAGTGGACTATTGGAGTGGAGTCAAAAACTGAGATTTTGAGGTTTCATGGTGGAACTGGGGTTTGCTTGGCCTAATTTAACTTCTTGACAATTTGAGTATTGTTTTATGGCTTGATCAGAGTTTGAATAATGAGACTAAATGTTGGGATTAACTCTCTGTTCTATATGTTGTTTCTCTTCGTATCGATGTAAAATGTGGCATCGGATTTTGGTGTATATTGTAGCCTCTTGTTAGGGGTGGTTGTAGATTATGGTGTTGTAGTGACATTGTAAATAATTACACCCTAGTTGAAATGGTTTGGGCTGTAAATTGGTTTTGTTTGCAATGAAGGGTGAAGAGAAGCATTTGTGTCAGCTTGGTAGAAATTTTTTGGAGAGAGCTCAAATGAAATGAAAACAAGGAAATAAATATGGTTTCCTACCCTCAGGAAGGAGATTATCTAAGTGGGTATGGAAGAATAGGATTAACTGTGGTAAGAAAGATAGAAGCATGAAATGTAGTTGTCTGTATAAGTGTTGTTCGGGCAAGGCAGCATTGCATAACTATGAGAATTTTCGTAAGAGTTTAGTTCCCATGAGGGTGATGTATTTTTGGAATGGCTCATGGAATGATTTTTCTATCCAAGTTTTGGATTCACTTAGAGATGAGTTTTTGGCTGGCATGCCCACTATAGAGTTGGCAATAGATGGCTCTCCATATCTTGTTGATTTTTTGCGAATGTTGCAAATAGATTTGAGGGCCGGCTGTTAAAGGTCCATTGCTTGGATTGATGAGAATGGTTCATGCTTTTTCCCCAAAGTTATCATTGAGGGTAATGCCGATGAAGAAGTTGCCTCTAAAGTTGAGGTCGAGATTGAAATTCGAATAAGTCCAACCGAGGCCTCAAATGCTAAGAATTGTGATAGAGTTGCTGCTAGTATGGAGGTTTCCAAAACTGAGCAAGTTTGTATTCCTAGTAATTTGAAGCCTGTGGCTGATGTGGTATCCATGAATGTTCCTAAATTAGATGAATTGATCAAGAAATATTCAACCGAGGGCCCCACTGGCACAAATGAATTGTATAGAGATTTAAGAGATTCAAACTTGTTTAAGGATACAAAGCCACAGCCTGTAACCGAGTTACCTATAAAGACTTTCCAAGCAAAGCAGTTGCTTCATAAAACATCAGCTAAGGTTCAAACAGGTACAGATGCAACTCAGTTGGAGAATGGTCAAATATTGTGTGATGAGGTTAGGGATGGTGTCATTAATCACAATTTGCTTTCTGAATCCCAACAATGTTCTAGTTTTGTGGCTCATGAATTTGAACAAGTGGGGGACAAATTGATCAAATTAGTGGATTGCGATACAGAGTATGTAGCTGTGAAAAAAAATTTCCTTACTAGCCTAAATAAAATTGGACTTGCAACCAATGTTACTGGTATTTATCAAAATTCACATAAAGATAGGCTGGGACAGGCTTGGCTGCAGGTTTTCAACAAACAGGTTGAGATAACAAGAAATTCTCGTGGTAATGCAAATGTTAAATATGCATGGCATGGAGCATCCGATACAAGCATATCATCAATTATACTACATGGTTTTAGCAATAACAGATTAATGAATGGTGGTCCGGCATATGGTGTTGGTGTTTATCTTGCTCCAGAAGATTGCTCGTACCTGAGGTAGGAAAGATTATATTCAAAGATAATCTCTTTGGTGGGGATTTCTTTTAAATGTTTGAGTTCTAGAATGTTCTTTTCTTTAATACACTTTTTTTTTTCTAAGAAGGAATGTTTGACTGACTATTATTTGCTTATTCTTTACAGTGTTCCATTTTCAAACTTGGACATTAATGGGGAACAGTATGTTGTGTTGTGCTGAATTATTTTGGGGAATGTCAAGGAAGTTCCTCTTGGCTCTCATCAGTTGCATCCGAGCTATGAGAACTTTGATTCTAGCATTAATGATATCACCAATCCAAAGCATTACATTATTTGGAGCACTCACATGAATACACACATTCTGCCAGAATATGTTGTCAGTTTTAAGGCTCCTCACCAGTCGCCTGGTATTGTTGAATTGTGCTTTTTAATATCATCTCATACATGCTAATAAGCAATCTGCAATGTGGACAGTTGTATTTGTTGTATGCCCAGAGTAAAAATGCTGCCTAAATAATGTTTTTTGAATGTTATAGCATGTTCAGATCGATTGGAAGCAAATGAAGCGTCTGAGTCAGAGACATATTTTTTAAACTTTTCTTAGATCATCATTAAAACATTCAAAAAATCTGCATAGTTCTTCTTGTTCCCACTAATCAAGACTCAGAATTTTCTCCAAGGAATAACAATAACTATTTCTTTAATTGATCAAACATTCATCTCATATGGGTATCTATAGAAGCATCATAGATTTTTATCAGATGATGTGCAGACATGTGTGTGAAGTGTGAAGTACAAACAATGCATTTGAGTTGTTTGACAAAATACCTTGAATGGTATAAGTGATGTATTAAAGATCAGTTGAAACTAGGGCTTCAGAAACTTTCAAACAAATGCAATTGGCAGGTATGGAAATAAATCTTTTGCCAATTTTTTCCCTGCCTATGTGAGCAAACAGTGTTGGAATCGAAAATGAACGTATATTAGAGTATGTTGGTAGGAAGATTTTTGGTAGTTACTACCAATGACTTAAATGTAAAATGTGGAAGCCTGAACTTGGCACACGAAGTGTTTGTTAGAATGCCTCGAAGAGAAATTTCCTTATGGAAGGAAGTGAGACAATTTCAGAATGTGAGCTAATATGCAAAGTTTTGGTAAAGAACATCCATTGAGGCATAACGTGCTAGAAGATAGGCATTCAAAGTATGAAATCATGGATGAACATCACTATGCCAGTATAGCAGTGTTGTAACAATGTTTGTGTGCCTGATAAAGTGAGATGAAACGATGTGTTTTTTTTCTGATTTTGTAGTTTCAATTTCCTCTGATAGACATAGTGAGGATACATTGACAGGGCACGACACTTTCAATGAGTGTAACTAGCTGAGTATGTGATTCGTTGGTGCCATTTTGTTTTCTTCCTCTCATACAAAGGATTATTACTGTGCAATCATAGGAAAAGAGTGTGAATTGTTGATGTGTCATTTGGGGGAGATAAAATGCAAAAATTGTGCATATATCTATACAATAGTTTTGCAAACTAGGTTTTGCAAGGAAACTCTCAAGGCCTTTGAAGTTTTGAGACGGTGAAAAAGTAATGGTAGGAGAATTTTTGTCAGATATTATATGGTTTGGATTGCTCTGTTCAATGTGCTTACAAAATGTGTAATCATGGAGAGTGTAAATAGTTTGCTTGATAGCATACTCTAAAGAAACACCGTCACATGGATTGTCATAATTATGGAGATGCACAATTCTAGGGTATTGGATTGTGTATGAACACCCATTAGAAAATGTACAGTATAGAAGACTTTTATCTAATGATGAGGTTCCAAGTATATTGCTAAACGTAAATGTTTGAGGGTAGCTCAAAGGGGATGCTATCTCATGGACTATAGTGTTTGTAAGTTTCATAGAAATAGGAAACCTAAAGGGCAGTGATCTTCAAATCATGACAAGGTTATGGAAAGGGCATGAAAGGATATTGTTTCCCTGATTATTTTATGAAGAACATTTACAAGTGTGAGACAATGTACATGTATACTATAATGTGATGCCAAAGGTTAATGAACAGAGTATGCTGGATATAGTGAAGGAGTAATGTATGGAATGTTATCATGAGAATGTTTTTAATAAGAAATATTAAGCGGGAATTTCTACAGGCACTTTACCTTCTGTCTGCTATCAATGAAATACCAATGTAGTAATGTTGCTCACGGTTTTGCTTGACTGTTGCAAAGACCGATTTCACACTTAAACATTTAACATCTTCAACAAAACTTGATACATAAGTCACCGTAAATAGAATCTTTCCTTCATTAACTCGACCGTGGATACAATGAATTAAATCACGTTCGATAAAAACAATGAATTAAATCACGTTTGATAAAAACAATGAATTTAACATCTTTCCTTCAATCACTCGACCGCAGATACAATGAATTAAATCACGTTCGATAAAAACAAAGATCTTCAAATGGAGCGTCTAAGTCAGAAAATTCATACACAGTTGTCCCCGCCTTCTCTCCCGCTCCCGCCCGCTGTCACCCGCGCCGAAAAAGAAAGGGGAAAACTTAAAATGAAATGCATCTTTCTTTTTTTTTTTACCTTTTATCCCCGTATTGGTCAAAATTTTGACCAACACGGGGATAAAAGGAAAAAAAAAGAAAATTTTAAGACCATTTGCACTTTGGTCGATAAATTTGGTCAAAATTTGACCTCAAATCTACTAGTGGATTGTGATTTATTCATAAGAGAAACACTTGATGGACTATTTTTAGTTGCTATATTTGTTGGTGACATTATTTTTGGTGGTAATGACAAGCTTAGTGCAGAATTTTCTAAAGAGATGCAGAGAAAATTTGAAATGAGCATGATTGGACCTATCAAGTACTTTTTCAGACTGAATGTGTAGTAGACAGACAAAGGTATTTTCATTAATCAGTCTAAGTATGTGAAAGAGATGTTGAAGAAATTAAAGATGGATGATTGCAAGCTAGTAAGTACCCCTATGATAACAGGATGCAAGCTTTCAAAAGAAGATGATTTAGCAGCAGTAGACATGACCTTGTATAAGTCTATGATTGGTAAACTAATCTATCTTACTCAATCTAGACCAGATATTTCCAATGCAGTTGGTATTGTTGGAAGATTTGTAGAAAATCCTAAACAAAGTCATCTCATGGCAGTAAAGAGGATATTTAGATACTTGAGAGGAACTATAGACTATGGTTTATGGTATCCTAATTCAAAAAATGTAGAACTTCATGTATATACAGATGCAGATTGGGCAGGTTGCGTGGATGATAGAAAGAGTACCTCAGGAGGAGTAGTATTTCTTGGAGATAGACTTGTTACTTGGATAAGTAAGAAGCAAAATTGTATTTCTCAGTCTATAGCAGAAGCAGAGTATGTTGCAGTAGCATTAAATTTCTCTACAATTGTGTGGATCAAGCAAATGATAAAAGATTTTGGAATTTAGATTGGTTATCCTATTTTTATTCATTGTGATAACACTAGCACTATCAATATGTCAAATAACCATGTGATGCATGCAAAGACAAAACACATTGAGATAAAATATCACTTTCTAAGAGAGAAAGTTGTAGAGAAAGAAGTAAAGTTGGACTATGTGAGTACAAAAGATCAGCTAGCAAACATATTCACAAAGCCTTTACCGAAAGATACATTTGAGTATCTCAGGGAGAAACTGGGAGTAATTCACTTTCCTGAATCTGATTAGAGTTTGGAGGAGTGCATCAGCCCTCAGTGAGTGATGAATGGTTGACTACTCTACTTCAGGAGTACTACCGGTGCTTAATTGTTTAGCACCCTTTTCCATTGATGTCAAAGGGGGAGTAAGTATATAGTCATGAAAAACAAAATAGTAAGAGGATACAATAGTTGATATTTAGAGCATTCAACAGTAGATGGAGGATTCATCCTTGGGGAAGTTTTGTTCAAGAAATGGAGAATGTTATAAAAGAATTGTAGAAAGGGGGAGTGAGTATTTAGCAAGAAGAAACAAAATAGTATGAGATGGAGGATTCATCCTTGGGGGAGTTTTATTAAGGAATTAGATAATATTAGAAAATAAATTGTACATTTGGATTGGTGGTGTTTTTCATTCCATATGTTGCCATCAATACCAAAGGGGGAGATTGTTGGAGATTTTCTAGCAATCCAATGCTGACTGTATGTTTGTCATTGATGACAACACATGGTAAGCAGCATGTGTGGAAGCCTGATGGAGAGAACCTTGAGTATATGGTTCCTAGATATGTTATTAGCATGATATCATAGACGCAGAGGTTGATTCTAAGTGAAGACAGTAATAGAGTAGTTTGTATCAATAAGTGTTCCTTACAGGTCCCAAGAAGAGTTCAGTATGTGATTTATAGTATGGATGTAATGGAGCCTTGCACATTTATATTTATTTTTTAGACATGTGTATGATGACAGTTTCATGGACGTAGAGTTAGTTGTTCAGTACAGGTTGAGTTATGAAGTTTCCATTTGACAGTTACAATTTCCTAAGTTTATCTGATGAAGCCGATAATGTTTTTATTATTATAGTAGTTGCACCTATCATTTGGATATGTGTGCTTGGATTAGTGTTTGGAAAAGAGTTAAGAATATTTGGTTAAGAGTGCATAACATAATTCAGCATGAGAAGAAAGTTATAGTTAATTTGGTGGAGCCAATAGTGTGAAGCAACGCGTTTACTCATATGGAGTTGTGCGGTCCTAATTTGTGTTGTGTGCCTAGTATAGTTGACTGAGATATTATTGGAGAGTTATATTGTTTCTCTAATATGATTTCAAGGAAGTTCTAACAAGCTACCTTGATTATATCATTTGGAGAAAGATACTTATAGCCAATCAAGTTGTGATCGCTAGGCATGGAAGATATTTGAAAGACAAGAGTAGAGAAAAAGGTGCAAAGTGATGAGCCATCAGTAGAAGGTCTATGTGAAAAATAAGAGAGTGTATGTTATTCATCAAAATTGATCCAAATAGTAGGTCTAACTCATAGTTCACCAAGATCTAGATAAAGTGTGTATCTGTTAAACAGAAGGTTGCAGCCTTCACCCCTTTGAGCAGTGTGCTCTCAAACAATGTGTCCTCAACAAGGCTAATTGTAAAAGACTCCTAACAAGGTCTGACCCTTGACCAGTTCACTGTACTTAATGAATTGTAAATATCAACTCATAAAAGGGTTGTAAGATCTTCTAACAGGGATCATAATACTCTAGTGTAGTTTATAGTGGGTGCTAATTTCCACCAGGGTTTTTACCTATTTGGGTTTCCCCGTAACCAAAATTGTGGTGTTGTGTTAAGTGTTCTCATATTGTGTTTATGCTTAATATTCTTTTATACTTAATTGGATAAAGAATTGAATCTTGTAGATAACTGATTCACCCCCCCCCCCCCCTCTCAATTATCTCTTGGGACTATTCCTAACAGTTTTCTAATTGCTTGAGTGCTTGATTTATTGATGAAGTCCTCACTTTGCTATGAAAGAACAAGATCCAACCTTAGTTTCCACCTTGCAATTGTTATATGGCAGATTGGGGTGTTCACACACACTTTTACCTTGCTTCCATCATCCATCATTATGTTGTCCTTGTTTAAAAATAAGACTTTGAGTGCTATTTTATAGTGAATTTCTAAAATTACCCCCACAGGAGCCAACTGCAATGACCGAGAATTATCGAAACTTAAAAAATAGGTCCAGGCCCATCAATTCCCAACCACCTAGGAAGAAGTTGACCTGTTCCCCGAGGTGCTCAAGATCTTGGGTTTATAATCCAGCTTCAAGATCTACAGGGATTTTGGGTGTAATATGTATCAAGGATTGATAATCTAAAGTTAAATTTATGAAAATGGGGCCTAGAAAGAGGAGGCTTCCTAGAAATTAGATCCTACCTCGGTCTATGGATGAAAAACTAGGAAATCCAAGAGCAAGTGTTTGTTCCTGACTTAATTTTGCCTAAGAGATAGAGAAAAAGGAAAAGGGTGTGTATTCAAAGTGCAATTGTGAAATGCAAAACATACTAAAGAGGAGCTATAAGGTCATAAATTGAAGTGTGTCCAATTTAAGATGATATAGTATGTTGTAGATGTTGAATTTGCAATAATAGATGTAGGAAATCTATACAAATGCAATAGATTTACCAAAACCACATCATGGATCCATGGATGTAAGTGTGCATCAAATGAAAAAGATGATGAATGCCTCAATGTGGATCTCCTCCCTTAATGGCCAACAATATGTTAGATCATTAAGAGGAAATTCTCACAAATTATCCTTGAATCTTTGAAGACTTGAAAGCTTGAATGCTAGAATGCTTGAATTCTTGAATGCTTGAATGCTTGAAAACTTAAATGTGAGATTTTTATCATTAATCTATGTCCCAAAATTAGGTTCCTAGGCTTCCTTTTATACTCATTTCCAAGTGGGACAACAAAGCAAGCCGATGGGGGCACCCAATTTTTCAAATTAAATCCCCAAGAAAATATGGGGCCCGAGGCTCACAACCCTTGGGGAACAGGTTGACTTGGTCGACCTATTCCAAGGTTGGCCCACAGGGAGCTAACCCTGAGGTCTCAGATACTGAATTGGTGAAAGTAGAAGATATGGGTCAAAATAGGAGAAAGAGGTGATCGAGCATGAATCCATCCATGGTCCAAAAAGTAGATAAAGGATGGGAGCTAAAAGGTATTAAATGAGGAGTGCATTCATTTTAAGATGCTATAGGTAGAATTGGTTGAAGAAATGGTGGGAGGAGAAACATGACACATGTTAGTATCATTGTTTGAAATGGAAGGGATGTTGTAATAGGAAAAAGAGACATTGTGTTAAGTGGGAATAGATGAAAGAAATGAAACACGTGGAATTATTGAAGGAATGGATGGAAGAATAAGATTAGGAAGACTCACATGTGTAGGAATGTAATTTTGGATTGAGGTTGTGATGATATATGGAATAAAAGTGGACACACTAGGAATGGAAGTAGAGATGATAAAGTAGGTTTCAACACTTGTAGAAAGTGGAATGAGACCTAAATCTTGAGCATAATCCTCAAGAGGTTTGACATTAGAATGAATAAGATGATAAATAATACACAATATGTTAAGACCATTTTCATCATTATGAATAAGTTTCCTTATGCCTTCTACAATAGAAAGAGTTTCATAATTGTGGTTTTCTTGAGCTAGCCATTATTCAAACTTTTCAAAATCATGACAAATTTTTTGGACTTGGTCAGGAGGAAACCTTCAGACTTCATCTTCACCATGATAAGAATGAGAAGAATGAGAAGAGTTATTCTCTAGGATAGGGTTGATCTAATTAAGATGCATGTTGGTCTCATTAAGATTCCTAGAAAAGGAGGGTTCAGGATCAAAGGAACCCATGAGTCTATGACTTCTTCTAACTATAATGTTATAGGTTGGACTCAAATTGATAAATCTCATGCACAAGGGATTGAAAGGAAAGAAAGATACAAGCCATTTTGAAAGAAATATGCAAATAAAGAAAATTTAACTATATAATTTAAGCATGTAATTATGAAATATGAAACTATGGATCTACAATGCATGCCATGTATCAAAGATGTAATGTAAATATTGACTAAGATAATGCATACAAAGTAGATCTAGATATGTAAATGCAATGCAAAGGAGATCTAGCACAAATATATAACCTGTGAAAGTGGTAGGTTCACTAAAATGTGATATGGGAAACGGTTATCAAGGGTAGATCCCCTCTTCCTATATACATTGGAATACAAAACCCACCCTTAGGCCAAATGTGATTATCACATCCCAAATGAATGAAGGGGTGCTAATGCATGATCTAGAAAAAGGGGGAATCTTGGGGTATTCCATGTATAGATAGAAATGTATGTATATGCAATGTAAAGTATGACAAACACTTATGCAATGATAAAGTACATCATAACCAGAAAGATATGATATCAAATCTAATGTATCAAAGTAAATGATAAAGTAAAATAAGAAGAATGAACTCACCTTGAAGGCTAGGAGAGGAAAAGTGAACTTAAGATATGGAATCAACTGTCAACAACCTGTTACTAATCAGGAACAGTTCTGGATTCGGAATCCTGAGACCTATAACTCCTAACTATGAAATTTAAAAAGGCTTAGGAAAATGTCGACTTGAGATCCAATTCAACCTAGTCAAGGAAGAACAAGTCAAATTTTCTGTAGTCCCCAGAAATTTGATACTCCTAAGATTTAATTTTGTTGTCAGTAGTTATATGGAAGTTATTATGTTTGTCAAAGTCATTCAGTAAGGAAGAGAAAGAATTTGGTAAAAGGGATAAGTTAACAAGGAATTTCAATAAAGAGAAAGTAAGTATAGACACCAAGCAACGTAAAACCAAGCACCGATAATCATGTTCTATCGAGAAGAGCGGGCCAACACCAAATGAAATATAAGTTAATTGAACCTGGACACTGATTAGAAAATGGTTTACAAATCTTGAGGAGATCAAATAACAAAACATTGGAGATTGAAATCTAATGATTACACAGGATTACAAGGTAAGTTTAGCCAATGGGAAAAAAGGATGAATATACATTGAAAGTGTACCCAATGCTACCATCACTTGAAGATGAAGATTCTAGAACATCTAGCACCGCCTAAAAAAATTTTATATAAGAAATTCAGAGTATGAAGATCAAAGAGAGAGAAGAGGAAGGTGACATATGTATGTGAAGAGAAATTGGAGATTGTAGATCAGAGCATAAAGTGGATGAATAGTGAAGCTATCGAGTATCAAAATATTGAGGAAGAGATTCAAAATTGAGCTATTGAGTATTGAATTATTTGTGTAAAGGTTACACAGTATGAGGTAATGAGATATTAAGCATATAAAGTATGATAAGCATTTGTTGATGCATATTTGATAGACATTTTTTATTTATGATTAAAAGTTAATCATAATTGCATAAGTCTCTTAACCGAGCAGATCTTAATAGATCTTATGTATAAATCCTTTAAGTGGGTACAATTCTTAGATTAGAGTTGTGAAATCTCTTAACAAAGTAGACTTAGCAGTCTTAGAACTCTTAACCGGGTTAATACCTTTAACAGGGTAAGCTATCAAAAATAGCTAAGCATTGTAGCTCTAACTAAGAATCTTTATTCTTGCAGTAGTGAAGTGTTGTGGGTGTCATCCCCACCAGAGTTTTTATCTTCTAACAAGGATTTTGTGATACCAAAATCCTTTTGTTATGTGTGATGATTATATGTTTTATTTATTTTCATGTGATGCATGCAAAGGTTAAGTAATTAGTAAATGAATGTGAAGAAAGTTTAGAAATTTTTAAAAGTGATTTGAAGTACTAATTCACCCCTCCCCTCTTAGTACTTACCTTTCCACACTTGAATCCAAAAATTGGTATCAAAGAACAGTCTCTTATTAAGGAGTTTAGTCACTTGAGAGGAAAGATTTGGAAAGATGGAAAGCTACAAATACAAAAGAATAACTGACAGTATGGAAATAGAGCTAAAGATGGCTAATGAGAAAATTGAAGAATTGAGTAGATAGTTGAAACATTCAAACAACAAAAGGAAAGATCTTGCACTACAATTGAAAGACACTCAAGATCATGTTGAGGAACTTGAAGAAAAATTTTAGGGAAGAATGTCTGGTGAATCTGATGCACTCATATCAGAACTATCTGAAAAGAATAAGAATCTAGTTGATCAAGTCAAAACACTAAAAAAGAGAACAAGAAGCACAGATGGTAAGGATGTGTGAGATCATGGAAAAAAAGGGAAAAGATAAGGATGACAAAAGAACTGCAGAAGAAGAAAGAAGAAAAATGAATACTAGACTTGAGGAGAAAGATAGGGAAATCATGAGGTTAACACAAACTCACTATAACTTGATAAATCAAATTGTTATGGAAAATCATGATGTTGCTAGGAAAGTCAGTGAGATTGTGGAATTGAGATCTGAGAATGAACATTTGAAGAATGATCTGAAAGCTAAGAGAGATGCTAATGAAATCTTGAAAAGAAATGAAGAAGAATGGAAGATTCTGGATGAACAACTGAAAAATGAAAGACAACCTAATAACACCTCTGGATTCAATTTCAATGCAAACAGTACTATCGAGAAGGGTGAGTCCTCCAAACAAGTAACCAACCAAGACAAATTTGCTACCCCACTGAATCTTAAGAAGCCTACATGTTATCATTTTGGGAAATCAAGACATACAACTAATTTATGCAGAAGCAAGAGAGGTAATCCACCTAATTCTCCTAAATTTAAAGGTCATTGTGATAATTGCAATAAGTATGGACATAAGACATTTGAGTGTAGATCAAGAGTTTTGAACACTCTAAGGAAACCAAGATTTGATGGTTACTGTAACAACTACAAGAGATATGGTCACAAATCTATAGAACATGTCACAAAGAAGAAATGATAAATGGGTCCCTAACTGACAGAATGTTGACAACAACCGACAAGTTCCTACAATACCATGGGATTATAATACAAGGATTTCTTGTACTGCATGTGGAAGATTCAGTCACATAGTTGCAAACTACTTTAGGATGCATGACATGAATAATAGGAAGTCATGGAGAAATAATGGAATAGCTTTTTTTTATTTCCACAGAGTCAGTCACCTAACTAAGAACTACAGGTACCGAAATAAGGATTCAGATGAGGAGAAAGAGAGTGAAAGGACTATAGTAAATGTTGATGAAATTTGAGAAAAAATGAATAAGACTTAGAGAAGAAAGTCACAAGATGATGGAATAGTAATGGGAACATCCGATGGCACCACATCCTTTGGATCAGGTGTAGCTATCTTCACTTAATCGGTCAAGGTATGAATAGGATTTGATAACTTAAAGATTATCTTAAATTGGTTCCTAGATTTAGTACAAAGATCCATATTATCATATAAGATGCATTTGGATAATAGTTATAAAGTTGTGATTTCATATGTTGATTGGTGAAGAATTAGAGTTATTATGTTACATTCAGTAAAGCAAAGTATAGTTTGGTTAAACGGTAATATAAAGTTAGGTAAGGAAGCATTAAATGCATTTATAGCCATTGGAAGCCCTAACCTAAAGGAAAATCTATAAATAGAGGGCAAGATACATTATTTTTACTTTACATTCTTGTGAGCACATTTGAGTAGAGAAACATACGAGACCACAGAGCTAATTCTGAGCAATCAATCAAGCATTCCGAGCACATTCAAGATTATTTGAGATCAATGGCACCAAAATTGTAAAAACCTATCATAGTTGATAAGATTGACCATGTTAATCCAAAGTAAAAACTTCCTCCAGCCATTGTTGTTGAAATATACAAAACTAGAGCCCTATCCTTGATCCCACCAAGAGTTATTTTGATTGAAGATGTTTTTGCCTTCATTCATTTCAAAATTGAGGATATATGTCAAGTCAAGATTGATGCATCTTACAAGAAGTTTTGTGTTAATGATAAATTGAAGAATGACTACATTCACCTATAGACCAAGGTTTGGGTTTATGCAATGCATGTACCAATGGTATTCAAGCACGAATGGATAAGAATCATCTTGAGCAGAGTTCGTGATAGTTTTATGTGGCTTGATGTGCCAGTAAAGATAACAAAGGATGTATTAAACATTGTTATTGTATTTTGGTTCGGTGATAGATCGAGGGCCTACAAATAGATAGATAAGAAGAAACTATGTCAGTTGACAAAAAGCTAAATGAGATGTAAGAGGTTTAAAACTATCTACAGTCGAATGTGTGTGTGAAAATTGTACCTGATCTATAGACACAACACTTTAGTAAAACATTAGAGGTTAGCAAAAATTAAAATCGTGCAAAATTGAAATCTAATGTAACCAAGCGATTTACTGCCTTCTAGTAGGTGCGAGATTAATGTTCTCAGATTGTTATTGAGGTCAGTGACCTAGACGACACCTAAACGAAGGATTTGAATGCAATTGATCTAGATATGAATTGAATGCAATTAATCTATATTTTTGAATTTTCTATGCAATAAGAATGATAAAAACTGATATGAATCTATGCTAATATGGAAATTGCTATGCTAAAATGATCTAACAATGATATGAAAAAGAATCTAAATGAATGTAAAAAAAAAACAAATTGATCTCACAATACCCTTGATTTGCAATAAGCTTTGATTCTCCAAATTCCAATTCTTCAAAAAATAGTTGTGCAATTCGTAGATGACTTTGGCAAAGTAAGCTTGCAAAATTATGAGATGTTGTGGATGCAAATTTTGAGAGATGAATTGTGAAGAGCTAAAGCCTTGGTTTTATAGAAATCCAGGGCTTTGGAGGTGCATGAAAAAAAAAAGCCATAAATCACTCAGATTAACTCAGCTTGATTTTTGAGTTATCTGATAATAAAGACAATTAACTCACAAAAACATGCAAAAGCTAAGTTTTAACTCAAAATAGAGTTTAGCTTTAATTGATAATTGATAGTTGTCTGCTTTTATGATTGTGCATGTTTTATTTATGAATTAATTTAATAATAAAGTGATTTATTTCCAACTTAATTGCTTTTAAAAATAAAATAATTGATTTATGGGTTAATCAATTATTTAATCAAACTTTTATTAAAAACTATATTATTAAATAATGACAACTTGCTTTAATTAATTAAATAAGAATTTAATCAATTATTCATATGATATTAGATTTATTGTCAAAATTAAATAATATAATTAATAATAGATAGAATTAAATTTAATTACACAATTAAGTGGCAAATATTAATTCTAATTAATTAAATATGAAAATATTCAATTAATCAAACTTTAGGATAAATGTGATTTATTGCCAAATAATTATAAAATTAAAGATAATTATGATGATTAGGAATATTACTAGGAATATTCTCCGATGCAAAATTTAAGATACTTAATTATGATTCGATGATGTTTAGATGTGCCTTAGTTTAAGACTTTGATGTCGATTTTGTTCAAATTGAAGATGTAGGAGATTAATGAACTTATAGCCCATTTTTGGGGTATTACATTTTGCCCCTCTTTGAATTACTGTGCGAAACGCAGTGGTTCAAAGATAGTCTATGTTTGATAAAGATATGAAACTGATGTTTGAAATTGATAATTGATATGAGACAAAAGCTGATTGATATTGAATTGATATGGAGATAATAGGTCTTGAATGACCAAAAATAATGTTCACTGTAGCAACAAATGAACCTATGATTGCAAAAAAGTGTCAAAACACCTGATTCCAAACCTTAGGATTACTAAGAAGTGAGTGACCGATTCTAGAGTCGATTGTCTTAGCAGAACTAGTAGGTATCACATCTGAATCATTCAGTTGCCGAAGAACCAAGGAAAGAACACTATGATCTGATGGTTGCAAAAACTGATACAGTTTACAAGATTAGGAGAATATCAGATTGATATGGATCTTGATGAATCTGATATGCCCCAAGTGATGATAGATTTGCCCTGAGTGATGAGGTCTTTTGATGAATCAGTAACTAGACGTGATTGTTTGTCTTGATCACTGATGAAAGATATTGATAGAAAAAAAAGATATGATTTCAAATTTGATTACAGACTTTGAATGATATGCAATACCATGCCCCCTTCAGGATTAAAATTGAAATCTGACAAGAAAAGTCAGCGTTGAGAGTTTAGAAGCATGTTAATTGATTTGAGAAGTGGTTAAACATGTTCGGTGAATGCATTCTACATCGTTTAGAGGTCCTAGAGACTAAGTTTGACTAGGTTTGACCATGAGTTGACCATGGTTGACCAAGTTAAAATTTTGATAGTTTGATGTTTAGATAATCAGTTAAGTTGAATACTGGATTTCTGTGATGATTGAAGGTTGATTATGCAAGTAGTTAATAATATGAATGATCTCAGATTTGAATTTTGATCCCCAAAAAGGATTCTACTTGCTGCTTCATTGGAGGAACCTTCGTGGGAGATTCAGCTCTTGTTAGATTTGAAGAATTGATATGAAGAAGTGTTTAAGCTTTGAAGTTTGTTTAGTCATTGTGAGATCATGCAAAGATGAAAAATGTAAAGAAGCATGCAATATGAAATGCAACCTAAGACCTAGGACCTAGTCACTGATCATATGTTGATTTGTTATCATCATTGAACTTTTAGGTAACCGGATAAATCAATACAATGCCCACTAGCTATGAAACCATAGACATATGAATATCGATTTGTATGCGCAAGAATCAATATAACACCCACTGGCTAGGCAACCATGGACATATGAATATTGATTTTGTTTTTGGAATGTTGGATTAGATATAAGCACCAAGGCATAAATGCCAGGATGACCTGAACATCATGTCCATTTTGATATAGCAATTGGTATAAGCATCAAAACATAAACATCATGATGACCTGAATATGCCTTGCATGACAAACACATCAAACAACCAAGAGATTATTCTAAATCCAATGTGAATTACCCATAGTGACCCTTTATTGTTCACATCCTTAGGTAAGATCGTGTTTCACAATAGGAGAAAGAACTCACTCAAAAAGACAATAGCTAGATCAAACTTCCTTGAATTTTCTAGGTATCAATGGTCGAGGTACACATGGCCATCCAATTTGAGATAGAGGTTCTTACAGTCGGACACCATTTCAATCCAAAATTTCCAAAGATGTTAGATTTTCACATACAAGCAGAAGACAAAGAAAATATTATGCCCCTAGTCATCACTCTCTAAATCTTGTAAAAGACATCATCGAAGAGCTCGAAGGGACACAATATGCAAAAATCTCAATGTGAATCAGTAGGCATACAAGGAGATAAAAGTATGAAAAGCACAAATTGTTTTTAGTTTGTGTTTGATTGTTGTTGTAGATGCAAAATCCTTTCTGGAGACGAGACAGACTTGACTGACTCAAATGAAGCTTCAAAGGACTCTGACTGGATATGATATGTCTAAGATATACTAGAGACCATAGGATATGACATTGATTGCCTCCAAGTGTTAAGCATTGATAGGATACAGACGCTTGAGCTGAGTGGTGGACAAACTGACTTATTGAAAACTGGAAATGCAAAAACAAATTGGGAGATATGTACAAACTAAAGCAAGACTGAAAGCTGGGAAAGACCAAGATTGCACTAATAGATGGATCATTTTGAAACAAGTGGCACCCGTTTGCCAGGTTTTCACCATCTTGGCAGAGATTCTATTTTTGCTACCAAGGCGCCTGTTTCCAGGTTTTCACCAAGGCACTTTTTCTTCTTTTTTCATTTTTTTGTACTTTTCATTTTTTCAATTTTTTTGAATTTTTGATATTTTTCAATTTTTTAAGATTTTTTTCAAGACATTTTACCATAGACTGAATGCCTTAGGCATAGAATTTCTTCAGATGGAGAACATTAATTAGTTCTCAAAGTTGTTCTCCTTCAGTCATTGAGAGTTGATAGGCACCAGAGCCAAAAGTAGAGGTGATGACAAAGGGACCTAGCTAGTTGGGTTCAAACTTCCCCTTGCATTCTCGATGGGATTGATTTTTAGGATTTTCTCTCAAGACTAGATCGCCAACTTGAAATTCTCTATGTCTGACTTTCTTGTTGTAGCCTTTAGACATTCTCTTCTGATATACTCTGAGATGATCATACGCTACTTGTCTACGCTCATCTAGTAGTTTCAGTTCTTGTAACCTAGACACTCTATAATCATCATTAGTTACTAGACCATGCATTCTGATTCTAAGTGATGGGATTTCAACCTCAATAGGTAGTACCGCTTCAAACCCATAAACTAAAGTGAAAGGTGTAGCCCCTAGTAAGTGTTCTGATACTTGATCTGATACTTGTTCTGATACAGATTTTGATACTTGGTATACTTGATAGCATCTTTTTCTATTACAAACTTCAAAACAAGATCATATTGTGCAGTCCCAATGTCTAGCAAGGTGGAGAACAAGAGGGATTGACAAGCTGGTGGAAGAGATGGAAGACAAGTGAATGAAAGGAAGAAATCCTCAAGGGAAAACTCCTCAAGAATACCCAAGCTAGGGAAAAATTGTCATGTAAAGTGCATTTGGACAAGCAATGAAAGGCCAGCATAGGATAAGTCACAAAAGCGTAATGCCAAAGAAGGACAGGATGCAGTCCAAAGGAGTAGACATGTCAAGAGGCTTCATAGCACCGTGTTTTACTCTTTCTTTCTTTTCTTTTTTTTAGATCAAGACCAAAGGGGAAAAGGATAGAAATAGGGAAAAATGAATGGAGGAAAATAAATATGAAGGCTAAAAAGGAAGGGAATGAAAGCAAGATCACTATAAAATAGCTCACAAGATAGCCAAATGTTCGTGTATAGATCAACATTGTCAAGATCAAAGAGAGAAGATGGAATGGATGAAATATGTAGAAGAACTATGCATGATGCCTGATTGCCAGGTTTTCATCATGGTACTTATCCAAGGTGCCACAAGGAAGTGGTTTTCACCATAGGATGAATTTATTTCTCTTTACTTTTTCTACCAAGGTGCCTATTTCTAGGTTTTCACCAAGGCACATTTTCAATTTTATTTTTTTTATTTTTTTTATTTTTAGAAGAAGGCAAGCTTTTTAAATAATGCCCCTTGAAAGGATAAACCATGATATGCCAAGGATTCAAAATGATATGCTCAAAGATGCTGATAGGGAAAGGGAGATGGAAGAGAAAAATGGAGGATAGGGTTTTATGTAAAGAGAGTGAGGTTGGAAGATAGGAGGAATAGGCAAATGAGAAAAAATGATAAAAGGTAGAAGGATAATGCATGGAAGGATTGTGAAAGGGTAGATGGAAAGGAAGGCAAGCTCAACATCAACACATACCTTGAAGGGTGGTGAGAGAATGGAGGAATCGTGAATGAAAGAATATGTGAAGGAATATGGTGAATGGATAGCAGAGGTTGTGGTTTAGGCACATGGAATGGAATAATGTTTTTGGAAGGAGATAAAGTGGAAGCCTTTGGAAGCTTGAATGTCAACTTCACTTTTTGTTCAACACTAGACTCTCTCAAGAGGGACTTTGGAATCCATATAGTCATAGGCTTTTCATTTCTTTTTGGTAATTTAGAGAGAATATCTTCAATGATAGATTTTGGAACCCATACGTGTCTTGTAGTTTTTTTCTTAGATATCTCTTTTGACTTTATATTTCCATGTCTATTAGAGGAGACAACGTGATATTTTTTTTATGGATTCTTGTAATGCTTCTTTTTCTTGTATTGAACATTCAAGTTACTTCCAAAAGACTTGGGACTTGGGGAAGAAGGAGGATATGACTGGTTTAGATGGGTGGGTGGATGAAAAGGATTCAAGGGTATGCATCTATGTTGATCTTGAGGAAAGATGGGAGATGGAGGGACATAAGGACCCAATATGGATGGTGAATTAGGAGAGTTAGGAGGGGAAAGTGAAGGGACATAAGGACCCAAGATGGAAGGTAGACGTGAAGCCCTTTGTGATGGTGGAAGAGGTCCAAGGATGGAAGTGGAAGATGTAAAAGGATAATCAATAAGTTCATCAGCATCTATATGACAACCAAGGATATCAACATCTTTAGAGTGAGCATTATGATTTTCAATAGAATCATGGATATCTTGAATATGAGCACCTTCTTTGATAGGATTGTTCAAAGCTTGCAAAGACTTAGGAAGAGTAGAAAGTGGAAGCGAACATGGAGTGGTAGAATAAGAAGATGGAAGACTTTGATCTTGACAAGGATCTTTGGATAGCATAAGTGCATAATTTTTTTCTTGATTTTCAATAGGCTTAACATCGGAAGTAACAACACCATTTTTACGAACCTTAATGGAAGTATCATCTTTGGAAAGTGCAAGTGTAGTAAGGTCATTTTGATTGTCAATAAGCTCAATAGTGTAAGTAGTAGCTTGATCTTGCTTAGGAGAAGATTTAAGACATGGTGCAATGCATGAAAAAGGGTGTGCAGGATCAAAAGAACCCTGAAGCTGATAAGAGACATCATGAAAAGGATTGGATGACATGGAGGGTTCTTGATCTTGATATTTCTTTATGTTCTTGTCTTTATCATTTTTAGAGTCCTCTTGACATGGAGCTACTTCTAAGGACAAGGGATCATACTGCAATTGTATGGATGACTTTGGAAGAGATGGTGGAGGACTAGCTGAAGTAGGGATTATAGCATATGAAGGCTTAGGCTCTTTAGGTTTATCATTATTGAAAGTATTTGCAGCCAAGTGAAGGTTAGCTTGAGTTTCTTTAAGAGGTAGCCCTGGAGGATAACTATAGGGAACCGCATGAAAAGTATCAGGGCTTGTGTCGGATGAAGGTTCTGTGAAAGATGTGAAAGATTCGGAAGCTTTAGGAAATGTATGGGTATTGGAGGAAGTAGGGGATGGAAGGGAACCATCACAAGACAAAGGTCCAACATTAACATGATCTTGCTTGAGAAGATAATTTTTATTTTCAGTAGGAGAGTCCTTAGAGGAGAGATCCTTGTAGTATTGATGCTTCAAGCTAGCACAATGCATTTTATAGTCCTCAACAGTAGTAGATGGATCATAATCAAGGTATTGTCCACAAAAGCCATCAAAGTCTCTTTCAAAATCAGAATCATATGGATCACCATCACGATCTATCCAATTGGACGGCCCATTTGTAGTAAGTAGGAACACATGACGAGGAGGACTCTTAGGAACAGAGGTCTCATAGGTATCATTACATTGTCTGTCATCATAGTCTCCAAAGCTAGATGTGTCACTCTCTGTGGAAGAGGTATCATAAGGGTTGTCATGTTGCTCACAATCTATCCAGAGGCATGGTGACATGTACAAGTCTTTATCAAATGGAAAAGGGCATAGAGCTTCCCTAGAGAATTCTTTGGGTTCCTTCTCTTTCTTAAGATTGTTAAGTTCAACTTGCATAGCTTGCAGCTGCTTCATCATAGCAGTGATTAGAGCTTCTTCCTCTTGTGTACTGATTCTTTGAGACATGTGTACTGATTCTCAATAGCTATTGTTCTGTTCCTGACACAGTGATCCATTCGATAGATTCTGAAACTAGGCTGAAGGAGCTAAATATCTGGCAATCCTGACAATTTTCTGACAACTTTCCAAAATTTCCCAAATGAAACTCTGAAAAACTCGTACAACAGTGGGTAGGCTATGAAACAACAGTTGCACAACTCGTACGACAGTTGCAAAGCTCATACGACAGTGGCTATGCAATGAAATGACAGTTGAAAATCTCATACGACAGTTGCAAGATTTTGACTTTGAGAATTGGCTGGCATGGAAACTCGTACGACACTGGGTACTCAATCATATGACAGATGGGTTGTAATGAAATGACACTTGATAGAAACTCATATGACTTTCTGACTTCTTGAGATGACTTTTGACTCCAGAAAGGATTTTATGTCAATTTTTGCAAAATTTTGAGTTTGCAGATTCGGATTGTTTGCAAATTTCAATATCTAGATTTGAGGATTGTAACAGATTTGTTCATTTTCAGTAACCAGATAGATAAACAAGCACACAAAATAGCAAGCAAGTGATTTCAAGCATGTCTGAAAACAATGAACAAGGGCAAAAGCAACCTTACACATGAACAATCAAGTGACTTATTCATTCTAATCCTTAGAAGCACTAATTGTGTATGTTCCAAAAATATTTTGCAATAATGCACATATACCCTATAAAATGAAAATTTGGCCTCGCTAGGGTTTTTAGTAATGGTTTGACTCTGCAACTTTTATGATCCAAAAGGGGTGAACTCCAATCCCGATGCACCAGGGTTTTGACACAGTCTGAGAACTTAATCTTCAGAAGCTGCTAGGGAGATCTGACAACCCAACAATGAACCATACCCATGGAGATTTCTTCCACAAGGACATTTATATAGCGGTTGTCACTACCATGGCAAAAATGGCTATGACCACTTGAGGTTCCGTCAATGCAGTTTACCCTGTGAAGGGATTGTCTGTTACAGTTAACCCTCTCTAAAGATGACTCACAATAGTATACCACATGGGGACTTGGCTCCAGATCCAAGGTTTTTGACACCTTTTCACTTTTAACCCAAACAAAGCAAGCAGATTAATCCGACAGGCTAAGACAAATTTTTGCTTCACCAAGGTCTATGATGTCAACTCCACGTGATCTATCAACCTCTCTAGGGAGAGAATGTATCAATCAATAAGAGAAGACACACTAACCAATTTTGATTCACCAAAGCTCGTGATGTCAACCCCACGTGATCTATCAACCTCTCCTGGGAGAGAATGTATCGATCAATAAGAGAAGACACACTAACCAAGTTGAATGTGAAATGCACTAAGTATCCTCCCTACCTACAAGGATTTTTTCGTCAAGAAAGATTTCGCTAGGAATCCAATCTCTCAAGAATCATGAATAGTGTTCATAGGGCCTAATTACTATGTGAGCACAGATATATTCCCGAAAGCAAATCTACCAAAAGTACCCAAAAAGTAGAAAGAGGAACACTTAACGCTTAAAGTGAATATGAGATGAGTCCACAAGGTGGAACACTTAACACCTCACACAAGCTGAAAATGAGTCCCCAACTTAGAAAACAAGTGATTTCTAAAAAGCACAAAAGGGTTGCCAAGTGGAACACTTAACGCTTCTATCCTGTTGACCCCTCCCCTTTATGGCACTGAGATTGCAACCACGGGGCAGAAATGAGGGGCCGACAGATTAGCGAGTCCAATAACCCAAGATAGCAATCAAGATCAATCACAAGTATCTAAGACTACTTAATGAATCCTTAAGGGGTCACAACCTAGTATCAATTATGCAAGTGTGTAATACAAAAGCATGAAAAGAATCACCCAAGCTAGACACACGAGAGATTTATTATAAGTCCCAAATCAAAATTTCATTAGATGAGGGAGAATACCTGGGATCCTTGCAATGCGCTTAGTAGATTTTACCTGATTTTTAGCAATTTTTGTTGAGCTTTTCCATGCAAGCAAGTGACGAACTCTCCAACAAGCAAACAAGCAAACAAGATATGCAACATATATTCAACTTATGAAAACCATAGGGTTAGCTCTAAAAATCAATTATTATCAGCAATAATAACTAGCAATTAACCCAAATGACAACTCATATTATTCATTGAACCATGTAAAAAAAATAAGTGCATACCCATCACAAAATTTTATTTTTTTTGCTGCATTTGACCTAGTCAACAAGATCTAATTGTTATGATATGATTTTGGCCACAAAAATAGAAATTTAGAATAGAGACCCCTACTAAAAAATAGAGAGCTTTCTAAAAATGCAAAAATTTTAGAAAAATCTCTTCATTTGTGCCCTAGAGACCGTTTTATCAAAATAGACTAGTTTTTGTAAATTGACTATTTGAGCTATTATATCATGTCCAAATTTAAAACACAAAGAATGGAGCCCCTGTATAATTTAAAGAGCTTTTTGAAAATATAAAAATTTCTGAAAAATATGCTGATTTGCGTCAGATATTAATTTTTTTCAAAATTTTAAGAAAAAAATTATTAAAAATTCAAAACATCTCAAAAAATTCTAAATTTTTTACTGTAGCTTCCCTAATATGTCCCCAACTTACAAAACAAATTTCAGACCAAAACTCCAAACCGTTTGGAAAATAAAATTAAATCTTTGAAACTTTAGGGTTTTAGCTCCCAAAAAAAATCAAAACCAACATGCAAAGGTGGGTTGCCCCACGGTGGGCACCAGAAATGTGTGTGTGAAAATTGTACCTAATTTGTAGACACAACACTTCAGTAAAACATTAGAGGTTAGCAAAAATTAAAATCGTGCAAAATTGAAATCTAATGTAACCAAGCGATTTACTGCCTTCTAGTAGGTGCGAGATTAATGTTCTCAGATTGTTATCGAGATTAGTGACCTAGACGACACCTAAACGAAGGATTTGAATGCAATTAATCTATATTTTTGAATTTTCTATGCAATAAGAATGATAAAAACTGATATGAATCTATGCTAATATGGAAATTGATATGCTAAAATGATCTAACAATGATATGAAAAAGAATCTAAATAAATGTAAAAAAAAAACAAATTGATCTCACAATAGCCTTGATTCGCAATAAGCTTTGATTCTCCAAATTCCAATTCTTCAAAAAATAGTTGTACAATTTGTAGATGACTTTGGCAAAGTAAGCTTGCAAAATTATGAGATGTTGTGGATGCAAATTTTGAGAGATGAATTGTGAAGAGCTAAAGCCTTGGTTTTATAGAAATCAAGGGCTTTGGAGGTGCATGAAAAAAAAAAGCCATAAATCACTCAGATTAACTCAGCTTGATTTTTGAGTTATCTGATAATAAAGATAATTAACTCACAAAAATATGCAAAAGCTAAGTTTTAACTCAAAATAGAGTTTAGCTTTAATTGATAATTGATAGTTGTCTGCTTTTATGATTGTGCATGTTTTATTTATGAATTAATTTAATAATAAAGTGATTTATTTCCAACTTAACTGCTTTTAAAAATAAAACAATTGATTTATGGGTTAATCAATTATTTAATCAAACTTTTATTAAAAACTATATTATTAAATAATGACAACTTGCTTTAATTAATTAAATAAGAATTTAATCAATTATTCATATGATATTAGATTTATTGTCAAAATTAAATAATACAATTAATAATAGATAGAATTAAATTTAATTACACAATTAAGTGGCAAATATTAATTCTAATTAATTAAATATGAAAATATTCAATTAATCAAACTTTAGGATAAATGTGATTTATTGCCAAATAATTATAAAATTAAAGATAATTATGATGATTAGGAATATTACTAGGAATATTCCCCGATGCAGAATTTAAGATAATTAATTATGATTTGAATGATGTTTAGATGTGCCTTAGATTAGGACTTTGATGTCGATTTCGTTCGAATTGAAGATGTAGGAGATTAATGAACTTATAGCCCATTTTTGGGGTATTACATTGAAGACTCTGAACTTAAATTTGCATCAAATATCATATCATATAGGATATTCCAATCATCTAGAGTAGACAATGTACCCTGTGGAGTTGTGGATAATGCTTACAAGATGGTGAAGAAGGATATGAAGATTGACTTGTGCAAAATTCTACTAAAACAACTCGATGACAACATGAATACCTTTCGAAAGGCCGACTCAAACACACTGAAGTTTGGTCCACTATTGATATGTATCTTTTTCTACTTCCAAATTTCATTTCTAACAGTCAATGAGGTCACATGCAGTGTTGATAAACCCATAGTTTATCAAATTTGTGATTTTATTCAGAGTATGGGTAACAAATTTAATGTCATAATGGATGATTATTTCAATAAATTTCAAGCTAGGATGCATAAGAGATATACGATTCCACCATAATTAGTTGAAGAGTTTAAGGATGAGTTATGTTTTAAAGTGGACACCGATGTATGTATTATAAGGGCAGTGGAGCCTAGAACTCAATGGATACCCTTGATGGGATATGAAATGAACATTGATGCAACCACTGTACAAATAAAAGGACTTTTGGAGAAGCATGTGGACAAAACTACAATTCAGTATGGCACCTATGAAGAGGTGAAGGAAAAATTAGAACTGGTATATTGATACTGAAGGCTATAAGGGAATCTGGTAAAATGATTAGTGATTTAACAGAGAAAATAGGTATTTTTGATGTTGATGAAGCTGAGGAAGATGTTGTTGAGCCTTCAGTAATAAAGGGGAAGAAAATAAAAATCAAGAAGGATACTCCTAGTCCTGTCGGTGTAAGACCATCTACTCGGTCTACCTCTACACCGAGAGGAAAGAAGAAATTTGAAGATGAACCAGTGAAGACAAATATTTACATTAGGGAAAGAAAGGCTACTGGAAGGCCTAGGAGAAAACTAAAATTTCAAAAGGAAAGTGACACTGAGTCAAATGACTTGTCACAATTTAAAGTAGCATCAAGAAAAAAGAGTATGAGTCTCAGTGAACTACTTAAAACACTAGAGAAATATGGAGCATACTTTATCATGAAGCAATTGAATTTTGACACAAAGACATATGAAGAAAAGGACAAAATAGAAAAAACAATCATTACTACATTGCTTAAGTTCATAATTCTACTAGTTGAGGTAGTTGAACATCTTGATAAGGAATTGTATAAAATAATTGATGTGAGATGGAAATATTCCATTGCTAAAGAAAAAGAAATGAGTGACAGATCCCTTGCAATCACAATCCTAGATTTAACAAAGAGAGGGATAAGAGATACTCTAAATGAGTACTCCAATAGATTCACAATGAAGGGAAGAGAAATGAGTATAATGGTCAGTCAAAAGGAAGAAGTACAAAAGGATATTGATGATCTTTGGAGGAAGATCTTTTCCATTGACCAACCAATAATTGAAGATGTACAAACTGAAGAGGATAAATCCAAGCCAGTTGGATTAATAACAAACAAGGAAGAAGTACTTATAGAAGACATTACTGAGAAAGACCATGATGAATTAGTCAAAGAAGATGAAAATGTAATGGTTACCTCTACTATATAATCAAAAGCTATGGACATTGATGACTTGGCTACAACAAGATTGATGATAAAAGATCCAGTAATTCTACAAGTAATGGACTTTCCTGAGATAGAAGCGGTTATCTTAGAAATTACAAGTGGAGAGCCTACTGCTACTAAGACTTCTACCAAGCCCAAAAAAGAGAATGAACCAAAAGAGAATGAAGAGAAGAATAAAGATTCGGTGACCCCCACCAAGACTACAGGTCAGTAGGAACTAGAATAAGAAAAGGAAACAATAGCAGATGAGAAAAAGGAAACACAACAAGAAAAGGAAAAAGAAAAGATAGAAGAAAAAAGAGTGGACAAACATAAAAAGAAGGAAGAAATAAAAGAAAAGTAAGAAGAGAAGAAACAAGAGGAAAAGAAGTAGGATAAGGAAGATAAAACTGAAGTAACTTCAACATAATCAGATGCAAAGATCGCATCTAGTTCAAAGAGCAAGACCAAGAAAAGAAAAATAGAAAAGGAGGTAGATATAAATGAATTTATAGTCATACCAAAGGTTGACTATACTACCATGAGTCCAAAGGAACTCTCTAAGTTCGGTGATTTGTTGAAAATTAAAGCTGCACAAGATAAGTTTATAGCTAAAAAATAGAAGACTGATGTATTGGAACAAATAAAGAGCATTTTGAATGAGATTATTCCAGAGGCAACAATAAATGAGAAGGAAGACACATATAGTTAGTTAAAATAAATTTTCAATCAAATCAATCAGTCGAGAACTGACACAACTGAATACTTGATGAAGGTTCACAAGAAAGATATGGAGACTAAGGTGATTGAAGAAGTTCTTCAATCAGTAGCATTAGACAAGGTGACTCTATCCGAGTTAATCAATGCATTACAAATAGAGCTACAATCCATTATTTTTATATTTCAAAAGATTTATTTATTTTCAAACTTTACAAAGAAGATAAAGGATAAAGATGAAAATATGGAAAAAGAGCTTACCGAGCTACTATCAAAGATTTCCACCGAACCCAAAACAACAATCGAATATTATGAGAAGCTCAAGCACTTGATGGGAGTGAAATTTGAGATGAGAAAGGAGGAGAACCAGATAAGGATGGATCTTTTAGAACTTCAAACAATTTTTCTCCCAAACATTGAATCATTGCAAAGGCAAATTTAGAAAGCAAAAGATCTAGTGAGCACACTGGATGTCAATGCCATGGACAACATGGTGAGTCTAACTGTTGATATTAGTGAATAGATAATAGTGTTCCAGACACTACAAGACACCTACAAGACATCATTGAAGGATGGATAGGATAAATATAAAGGTATTTTTTATAAGATCTCCAAATCGGATACAAAGTAAGTAAGTATTTTGGTCTTTTTGTTAAAATGGGGGAAATATACAATAAGTACATAAAAGGGGAATATACATCTAAGTTGAAAAGGGGGAATTACATATATAATTTTTTTAAGTAAAAGGGAAATAGATATACAAGGGGAATATACATAATATTATGTATACATTATGGAGATGTACCAAAATTATTACTCCACGGGGAGTAATAAGTTTTACCGAGGAAGTGAAATAAACCAAGACAAAATTTCAAGAATTTCATTTTATGACTTTGAAGATTTTGAAGGTTTTTAACAAACATACCAAACTAATGCAAAAGGGGGAGATTGATACTCCTAAGATTTAATTTTCTTTTTGTTAGTTATATGGAAGTTATTATGTTTGTCAAAGTCATTCAGTAAGGAAGAGAAAGCATTCAATAAAAGGAATATGTTAGCAAGGAATTTCAGTAAAGAGAAAGAAAGTATAGACACCAAGCGAGGTAGAACCGAGCATTGAGAATCATGTTTTACTAAGCACCTAACCGAGAAGAGAACTTAGTTACTGAGTTAAAAAAATGTGTTACCAAGCAGAGTGGGCTGACACTAGATGAGATCTAAGTTCATTGAACCTAGAAACTGATCAAAAAATGTTTTACAAATCTTGAGGGGATCGAATAACAGAACATTGGAGATTGAAATCTAATTATTACACATGATTAGAAGGTAAGTCTAGCCAATGGTAAAAAAGGATGAATATTCATTGGAAGTGTACCCAGTGCTAGCACTTCTTGAAGATTCTAGAACATCTAGCATCACCTAAAAATTTTGTATATAAGAAATTCAAAGTATGAATATCAAAGAGAGAGAAGAGGAATGTGGCATATGTATGTGAAGAGCAATTTGAGATTGTAGATTAGAGAAAAAAGTGAATGAATAGTGAAGCTATCGAGTATCAGAATATTGAGGAAGAGATTCAAAATTTAGCTATGAAGTACTGAATTGTTTGTGTGAAGGTTACACAGTATGAGGTAATGAGATATTGAGCATATAGAATCTGATAAGCATTTGTTGATGTATATTTGATAGACATTTTTTATTGTTGATTAAAAGTTAATTAGAATTATATAAGTATCTTAACCGAGCATATCTTAATAGATCTTATGTATAAATCCTTTAACTGGGTACAATTCTTAGATTAGAGTTGTGAAATATCTTAATAGAGTAGACTTAGCAGTCTTAGAACTCTTAATTGGGTTAATACCTTTAACATGGTAAGCTATCATAAATAGCTAAGCATTTTACCTCTAAATGAGAAAATTTATTCCTGAAGTAATGAAGTGTTGTAGGTGTCATCCGCACCGTAGTTTTTATCCTCTAACAAGGATTTCTACGATACCAAAAGCATTATGTTATGTGTGATGATAATATGTTTTATTTATTTTTATGTGATACATGCAAAGGTTAAGTAATTAGTAAATGAATGTGAAGAAAGTTCAAAAAAATTTAAAAGTGATTTGAAGTACTGATTTACCCCTCCCCTCTTAGTACTTACCTTTCCACACCTAAATCCAACAAAATTTTGGCCCAGTCTTCGAAGGATGAAAGTTGCTAAAATTTGTACAAGAGAAATCCTTGGTTCTGAAACTCTAAAAATTTGGATCTGCAACTTCACCACATGTTCCTACACATAAGAAAAAAGGGGCAAATTATTTTGGAAAGGGACTTTCCTTGGTCAAGCCCGTGTATAGAGATTAACCTTGAAAGGAAATAAGAAATGCATGTAAAACAAGACAAATTTAAGTATTCACCTTGCTTGTAAAACCCTCATGGATGGATGTTAGTATTTGATAAACCCATGAAGATGTATGAATGATTTATTGAGATGTGTTGTATAATCAAGTATTCCCTCACAAATGCAATTGATCTACACATTCCAAATCCTATATCTCAAATGAATGTATGCCTAATCACTTTAATGAAGAAGAAGAGGAAAGAAGGATGGATGTGGATCTTCTTACTTGTTTGATAATTCCTCTACTTGGCCACCATGGAAGAGATAAAATTTCTTCAAATGAGAAAATATTTCCTTTTGAATAGAAAAATACTTGTAGACCTTGAATTGGATGCTTGCGTTTAAATTTTGAACCCAAAAGATCTTGATTGCACTTGAAATCACCAAAATTTTCTTGCACATAGGTTGCATGAATATGAGGTCTTGATAATCTTAGATGTATATTGATGCCAAAATGAGGATCATACATGTCCTTTTATACTCATTTCAAGGTTCATAATTGATAGGCCAACCATAATTAATATTGGAAAATGAAACACCCCCTCATTGGGCCCGGAGCCCACTAAAAATCAACTCCTGTGGACTACTAAAACTTGGGTTGGCCTAGTATAGGACTAGGCTAAATTCAGCCTATCCTTAGAGAGGCAAATAAAATTGGTCTCCAGATTTGGGTAGTGTGAAGAGATTTGAGGAGAGAGGAAAATGGGAGCCGAAAATCAAGCATAAACACATTCAGATCTAGGAAACCACTAAAGAGGGGCCTAATAGGTCCTAGAGCTTCCAAATAAATGGGTGCTAACTTTTTAGGATGGTACAATATTAAATTAATAAATAGAAGCAAAACAAGAAGCATTTTTAGAAGAAAACAAAGGAAGTAACAATAGAAGTGAATCCAGGAACAATCTCAGAAGCAAAACTTGGTGTTATAGAGGAAGAAAAAATAGAAGCAATTTAGGTAGCAAACAAAGAAGAAATAATGGAAGGAATTTTAGAAGCAACGAAATATGCATTAATAGAAGCCATATTAGTACAAAAATAATATATAAAAATGGAAGCAAAGCTAGATGTAACAAAAAACATTACATCAAAAGCAAAATTAGAAGAAAAATTAGACTAAAAATTGGAAGAAAAACTTAAAGAAAAATCAGAAGAAAAACTAAAAAAAAATTAGAAGAAAAAAAGAAGAAAAATTGGAATCAAAACTAGAAGCAAAATTAGAAGAAAAATTTGAAGCAAAAGCAAAGAAAAATCAGAAGCAAACCTGGAAGTGAAACCAAAAGCAAAACTAGAAGCAACACAAGAGGAAAACTTGGAATCCAAGCTAGAAGCAACAAAGGATGTCATAATGGAAGCAAAACTAGAAGTAACAATGGTCGCCATAATGGAAGAAAAACTTGGCATCAATTAGGAAGCCAAAAGATAAGTTATTTTCGATGTCATACTAGAAGGAAAAGAGGAAGCATGAATGAGAGAAAAACTAGAATAAAAAAGGGGAAAAAATATGGAAGTAAAATTGGAAGCCAATTTAGGTGCTAATTTACGTGTTGTTTCTAACACTATTCTAGGTGCTAAAGTAGGCACTATTCTCAGTGCGCTATTTCAAGTACTAAAGAATGCACTATTATTTGCATGGCTTTTTTGGTGCAACATTCGATGCAAAAGACAGTGCCACAAACAACATAAATAATGATGTTGAACTGAATGTATAGTTTGGTGCTAAATTTGGTGTCACTAAAAGTCTCCAATTCGTAAACTCAAATGCACTAAATTGTAGTGCTATTTTTAATGCTAAATGCCAATTTTTTTTGTTGTGATGAAAAACATTTGACTCAAAGAATTCATGACCATGCAATGAAAAAAATCATTTGTTCAATAGGATATATTTTCCACAACAAGTCAAATTGTGATATTGCTATTAGGATTCAACTCTATAGATTTTGAGTCAAACTCGTTGAACCATGTTTCATGAAAAATAGTTCACAAGAATCCATCTCTCATGACAATGAATGGAAAACTTAGCACTCATTGCATCTAGGTGGTGCTCATAGAGGTGAAGCACCAGGACTTCCAGAGAGGTCACCCATATGAGTATAATTCCAACTCAAGTGCACTAAACTATAGAGTTTCCTCCATGGTTAAGCCCACTTTTTTGATGACCCCATTTGAAAAACCTTCACCAAGTGTTGTTCCTAATGAACCATTCATTAAAAATCCCCTTAAGCTCATCAATTGATAAGTAGGAGATATTTTCCACAAATCAAATTGTGATTATTTCTATCAGGATTCAACTATGTAGTTTTTTAGTCAAACTCATTGACCCATGTTTCATGAGTAGTGGTTCACAAGAACCTATCTCCCATGAAAATGAATGGAGCCATTAGAACTCATTACATCTAGGTGATGCTCACAAAGGTAAAGCACCTCATGATAATGAATGGAACATTTAGCACTCATTTCATCTAGGTGATTCTCACAAAGGTTAAAAACTAGGACTTCCCTAGAGGTCACCTATCTCAGTACTAATCCAACTCAAGTGTGCTTAACTATAGAGTTTTATCCATGGTTAAGCCTATTTTGACCGCATCTCTCATGATAATGAATAGAACACTTATCACTCATTTATATCTCTTTAAGAATCACCTAGATGCAATGATTGCTAAGTGTTCCATTCATTATCATGAGAGATGGGTTCAAAGTGGGCTTAACCATGGAGGAAAATATATGGTTAAGTGTGCTTGAGATGGAGTAGTACTAGGATGGGTGACCTCCCGGTAAGTCTCAGTGCTTCACCTCTATAAGAATCACCTAGATGAATTTAGTGCTAAGTGTTCCATTCATTATCATAAGAGATGGATTCTTGTGAAACACTACTCAAGAAACATGGGTCAACAAGTTTGACTCAAAAAGTACATAGTTGAATCCTAATAGAAATATCACAATCATTTTTTCATGCAACATAAACCTTGATAAGTCTATCACTTTCATTTTACAGTCTCATGCAACCTAATATGCAAGATGAAACATGTAAACATATTTATGAAATCCTATAAGTTTTATTTTCATACATGAAATGCTAGATTCTTTCCAAATGAAAATTTGAGATCGTGATCCTTTAATCAAATGATCTATCCCATCGATTCAAAATTTATTTTCCTTGTGATAAAAATGCAAAATGCATCCCTATAAGAATTAAAATAAGAATGACTCAAAACATCTTCATTCTCATATCATGTGATGAACAATCATCAATCTTCTTTCAAATCCATCTCTCACACATTTAAATTCATATTTTCAATCATCATCTATAGATACCCACTCAAGGAAAGTTGTACAACTACATCAATTAATAAAATGTTCACATCACTAAGCACTTCAAGAGTTAACATAACATTTGCAACTTATAATCAATCAAGGGAAATCCATTAGTCACATGTTTATCACATATACACACAAAGTCTCAACAAAACTTTATAACTCTAAAATAAATAACATATTTTTTTTCCTATGAGGAGTAATCATAATTAGGTAACTCTCTTCCCCACTATTCTAGTTGGTCCACATGACTCAACAAATGACTCATAAATATAGTACTTGCATCCATACACTAAGAAATATTTGACGTGAGGTTTGTGTTTCCAAGTGTTGCAACTAAGCACAACAAACTCAAGGCCCTCAAGTGGAATCCAAAGCTCTAATCTGAAAAATGTAAGGAAAACCACAATTTTAATAATAATATTCATATAATTCACATCATAATATACAGATCCAAGCATATATTTATTCCATAGCTTTAAATACACAGAATCAAAGACTTCAAATTACATTCAACATAAAGATTTAGTAAAAAAGAAACTAACAAGGCTAAACATAAGGAACACGTATCATGAAAATAGACCACATAGACAAGTAAAAAGAATACATAATGTACAAGTCATAAATACCACCCTAACATTAACACTCTAAATCTATCTCCCTCAAGACATTTTGGGCAAGAACATTTTCAGACTGTGCTTCCATTCTACCACGAAGTAGTTACACTTCCCCAAAATCTTTCATGACATGAAAGATACTTAGCCCAACATGATGAAGACTAGTAATGTTATACTAGAAAGAGTAATGGGATTTTTTTGGCATATTAATAGAACAATATCATGAGAAAAAGAGATGCATATATCATAATATGAAGACAAAAGCAACAATCCTTTCTTGATTATCATGTGAAGATCTTGGTTCCATTCAATCACATTTAAAATTAAGGATAAACTTAACATGAAATCATCTCATTAGACATATTTTATACACAAGGATGTATTCATGTATACACAAGAATACAAAAATTTCAAAATAAGATTATGAAAGAGTACATATGAGCATACAAATGCATTTTATTATACCTATCCACATGTCAACTATCAATATTTGAAAACATCTTCAAATATAGTTAATCTAAAAAGATATACATTACTACACTCATATACATTCTTATACTCAAGAGTCTATTCCAAGGTGATAATGAAACATGACATCTTATACATCTAACACCTCTCTATAATATTTAATGCTTTAAATAAATATTTTCTAACACTAAGTAATTTGACCTTTATAGAAATTTTATGGATTCTAAGACTTCAAACATATAACATTCAAATCAAGCATCTTCTAATTTCTATTTGATCAAATCAAGTTTAATAAAATCTACTTGAACATAAGGAAATCGAACCCCCTTCCTTTGCAATAGACTTTACGATTTCCCACATTATCATAAAACATGAGGGTCATAGTTATTTCTAAAAGAAAATCTGCTTTGCATATCATTACATTTAGATACCACAACAATAAATAATTCAATCATTTCATAAATATTTTCTAAACATAACCTCACCTTATATTTTTATATGAATTAAGACTCTATAAGGCTAAATGGTATGTATACAAAATCCCATTATAATATAAGACTATGATTCTTTAATCTATAGAGTATCTAATTAATTATTTGACTCGTGGTCGACCCATCTCCAAACAAGGGAATCATTTCCATTTCTTTGATCATTGTAGTATTATACTATTCCCAATTTCATCTTATGTTGTTTTAAGGAAGATTCCACATTTCTTTATCATAGCATTTTGACAAGCCTATGGTTCTCAAAACCATTCCTCAAAATAAGAGTTGTGTTGTTGTAGTTGGAGTCCCTACCTATTGCAGGGAATAGAAAAAGTTGACTTGGATCTACAAATAAAGCCCATTTAGGAAGTTTTAAAAGAAAGCAATTGTTTAATATTACCCATTGAATATTACCTTAATTAACTATACTTCATAAATAAAATCATTTGAAATAGAACAAGTGTTGCAATTAACTTCAAAGTAGTAATATCGTTATTTTTTATCAACAATTTACAAAAGGTGTAATATCAATACATATTTACATTTATATATAACACAATCTTGAGGAAATCCTACATTTGTTTTTCTTCTTCCTATGGGTCTTCCTCAGAGTCGAGATTTTAAACCATCCTAGAATTTGTAAGTCTATGTGGTTTGAAAGTTCCTTTAGCATCAATATAAATTTCTTTGTCTTTGTTTCCTCCTTGATCACATGCTTAGAGTTTGACTAAATCAATTTCACAATATGAAAGATTAAAAAATTATTTCAAATTCTAAACTCTAGGATTGAATCTCTTGACAATCAACAATCCTTTTGTAAACTAAAATGAAATTTGTAACCCTATTTCTAAGAGAGGAACATTCTTAACAATTAAGTAGAAACATAATTTCCAAACAACAAATTTGAACCAAACCATCTTATTTTATTGGATTTTTACATTAAATGTCCAACCAAAAGCTATAATGTTTTTTACGTCAAGATGCTAAGGTTGATTGATTGACATCATGATGCCCCAGACTTGTCCAAAAAGAGTGTGTTCACTATTTTGGAGAAGTCATGTTAGAGTAAGGGTGAGTATTACAATTTGTTGTAGAGAAATAAGAATAGATTAGATTTAAAATCAAATGAAGAATATTTGACACGCTACACAAAAAGAGGAAAAACCATGTTTCGAGTTAAAATCAAAATAAGGATGCCTGACAAGTAATGCAGAGAGTGTAACACAATTGGACAAAAACTCTTCTAAAAGAATCCATGCAAAGAATCGTAAAATGCAATTAACAAGTAAAGGAAAAAAATAAACACAATAAAAGTCAATATGGTTGCAGTGTCTTCTATTAAATGGCATCAAGAAAATAAGAATACAACTATCACATGGAAAAAATAAACCAAGAATAAATGGTTATATGAATATCATGTTAGGAATGGGAACACTGAGAGGGGGGGTGAATCAATGTTCACTATATTTTAACTTTTCACTTTAATCTTTATACTGAACTTAAATGCTTAAGTACTGAATCAAACATTCATATAAACATGAAACATGAAATCAACACATGACACCAATATGGTTATGGGGAAACCCAAATAGGTAAAAACCCTGGTGGGAATTGATACCCACTAATATTCTCTACTAGTGTTTTGTGATCCTTGTTAGAAGATCCTTAACCCTGTTAGGAGTTGCTTTACAATGCTTTAAGTACAGTAGACCTTGTTAAGGTTTGAACCCTGTTAGGAGTCTTTTACAATAGTCCATGTTAGGGGAGTGGATGCATTGTCCTAGAGCTCACTGCTCAAGTGATGAAGGCTACAACCTTCTGATATCAAATACACACTATATCTGCTAGATGAACTGTCACTGTGACACTGCTTGTCAAATCATTTCCTTTGATGTGTTGATGCTTTGACCTATAGCAAAGCTCTAATACATCTTATACTATCTTCGTACACTTTTTCTCTACTTATTACAACTCTATCTTGACTTCCATGCCGAATACAATGGGCGCATCTTATATTTATATGCTCATACAAAATAAACAACTAGGTCAGCCCTATAGCCTATTACAAACAACACTTCCAAATGATATGTCTTAAGTGTTCTTACAATTAAACATATAAACATGTCGGCAACCTAAATACAATGGGCACATAGCCTTTATAATATTACATTATAACCGCAAACCAAAATATTGACTGTCGGCTCCATGCTCTATTCTCTACTAGCACACACTGGTTGTGCAACTTCAACTGACTGTATCTTACTCATCCTTGTACATCTAATTATGCGCTCATAGACTAAGCATGAGTATAGTCTAACTAACTTAACTTCCAGGGCGCATACCATAATTCATCCATACGCACGTGTGCTGATGCTCTAAGCTGCAGGAACTCTGTACTTTTTCCAGTCTTCAATACTCAATCAATTTCTGATCTTCTCATCAGGTGCACTGACTCCAAACTATTATATGACTTTGTTGCCATAATGAAAACACTGTATCAAGTCATATACATCAGTATAGTCAACTTTCCAACATATCAGTGACTAGATAATTCGAAAACACCTTGGAAAGATCCATAATATTAAACTGCACTAAAAAAAAAAGCATTTTTTAATCAAATAATTGAGAAACACCCTCAGTCTATGTTAAGAATGATGTTATCAACTTTAGAATCTTAGATAATATCATCTACAAACATAATGAAAGGAAAGGGGGAAACATAAGCCACAATATTCAAGTGAGATTAATATAAAAATAACAAACTATCTTATTCTTCATCTTCATACTCAACAATATAGAGTAGCCAATTATGAAATTTCAAAAAAAAAAGGAAGGATGTTATTAAAACCTAGTGTGGTTGTCACAAATCTGAACATCATTTAAATAGTTTTTTTTGCATTCGAGATCTTCAACACTAGTCCCATAAATTCCTAGTGAATAGCTTTATATAGACATTCTATTGTTCCAAACATGGTTAAGAGAAGTGGACTTAGAACACAATTTGACAGTGATTGAGATCCTTGCAGAAGAAAAGGATGAGCTAAAAAATATAGAGCTTTTAAGAAAACCAAATGTGTATTTGTCTCATTTGGAAAAGGGAAGCTTGCTAGGTTTTGAAGATATACTCTTATTGATGAACATTGTGGTGGCATGGAATGGATTAGATCATACATCCTACTAATATCTAAGGCTACAAAGAGTAGAATGTGGATATTTCTATTGAGTCAATTATTTTAGTGAAAAATCCCTTGAAGTATCTACTATTGGCTTTGAAAAGTTTAAGAACATGATTTTGACATGAATGGAAATCCTTGGTTTCTTATCACTATGAATGATGATTTTTGGTTTCTTATCACAGATTCAATCTTAGAACTATAGAAATATTAACATCATAATTGCATCATGACTCTAATCTTGATATAAATGAAAGACTGCTAGAAATATATGGAATGGAAAACTACTATAAAAAATGGTCTCACAACTAATTCATGTTGGACTAACCTCAAACATCCCCCTTTAGGATTCGTGATATGTTTTAACAACCTCCCATGTCTTTTATAAGTCTAGTGGTTGTATTAGACATTAACAGGTCAATCTTTTGGTGCAACGACAACCGCTAGTTGTAACAAGTGGTATAAGAGCTTGGTCACAGGTTCAAATCCCATCGAGTGACATTGAGGGGAGAATTGTTGGACTAACTACCAACATCCCCCTTTACAATTTGTGACATGGTTTAATAGCCTCTTATGTATTCTATTAGTCTAGTGGTTGTATCAGGCATTAATAGGTCAATCTTTTGGTGCAACGACATCTGCTAGTTGTAATAATTCCATCAATATAATTCAATCACAAGCTGAACTACACTTTTAAAACATTTTTTTATTACACATTTTCTTTTTGAATCTGGATAGTTCTAGTGGACAAAAACTTAATGAATGAAGGTACCGTTGGATTAGGAATGGTCTTTGCATTTCTTGCAAGACTAAAAATAGCATGAGATTTAGACACTGAATATTTTGATTTTGATTACAATTAATCGAGGAAAAATGGAGAAAATAGAAAATTAAAGTATAAAGTTACCTAGTACTTGTGCTCCAAAATTGAACATGTCAAATGTTTTAGTTACAAATGCCATGTTTTACTAAGATATTGTTATCTCTATTTGAGCATTAAAGGTTGTAATTAGTATCAAAGACATCGGTCAGTTACCTATGCTACTCTAGTCAATAACTGCAAGCACCACAAGCCAGTCAGTTCAGTCTTCATACTGAGCACCAGGGCAGTTCTACCGAGCATCAGTGTACACTGATATCGAGCACAGTAAACACCAAGCAAACTAGACACTGAGCACCAATGTATTTACTAAGCAGTATATACAGTTGTAATCACCTAAAAATGGACAAAGACAATTTAACGATAATTCAAAGGAAATCAAGTGAAATCAAAGCAAATCAAGGGAATAATTGAATCAATTGAATCACAATGCATAATTAGCCAATCAAAATGAAAATCAAATCTTAATTCAATATCAATCAAAATTGAGAGTACTTTAATCAAGTGCAACCAAATCAAAATACAATTAATTCAATTAATTGTATAGTCTTGGATTAAATTAAATTCAACCCATTAAAGGGGTACATGGCTAAAATAAATCAATTAATAAAAATCAATTACTCTCAACAAACCAAAAGGAGAGAAAATCAATCAACCAATGAGATTAAAGGAAAGGCATTCACATGGATCAAGCCAAATTGAATCTCATTCACTCAAAGTGAAAAGGAATCTTAACCATCCATCTTGTCTACTTGTCCCAAGCTTTGAGGACACAAACTTTGCTTTGTCTTCAAAGGGTGGAACCAAAGACTTAACCCCAACTCAACCATGATTAAACACAACTACACCCCCTCACATTGGGAAAATCTATAAAAGGAAGGCTAAAATCCTTCATAATTCATCAACCACCTATCTGAGAATTGCATCAAACCTCTTGTAATTTGAGTTTAGAAGAGAATTTAAGAGCATTTTAGCATTTACATTGATAATTGTTAGCTTTAGCATTGTTTATTTCAAACAATTCTCATTCTAGAACTGTCATTAGTGAGAGCTTGTTGAGAGCTTACTTCATTAACATTCTAGTTAGAGAGCCATAGGATGCTGAATTAGTCATTGATATTAGCTAATAGTTGCTCAATTGTGGTTGTAATTTAGTTACTATTTCATTTATTGTTGATGATTAACATTAATTCTATGAAGATACATTTAATTGTATACAATAGTGTTTACTAAGGATCACAGGAAACGGCATAGGAATCAGAAATGGCACATCTATCTATGCAAATGGTTACAACATAATCAAAAAACATTTTACCAAGATCGAGGATAATTTATTGTTAAGATATTCATTATTAATTGCGATGAAGATCTTATGATTTGTTTTGATCCAGGTTATTTTTGTACACCGTAGATCTTAGGGTTTTCTCTAAGATATTGTAACCTAATTTTGTTAAGCGGCATAAAGTAGTATGCTATATAATTGTATCTTTACATCATTTTTGATGTGAACTGATGTATGAATGAAGAAGCACTTGAAGCATTAGCCAACTTCAAGATTATCAGTTGACAGACAGAGCAGAACAGTATTCAAAGATAGTCAGATTAAAGCAGAATCAAAATCAGAATCAGGCTAACTGAGTAGCTCAGAGTGGAGATCTTCACATAATAAGGTGATATCTATTAATAAGTACTTTATTGATCTGTATCAAACAAGCTAAGTTGTCATTAGCAGATAGATACCTATTGCTTTCTAATCATTGTAATAGATTTTTGGTAAAATCTCTTAACAGAGTAGACCTAGCAGTCTTTTGTAAATCCCTTAACCGAGTGCACACTCAAGTAGTGTTGTTTAAATCCTATCACTAGGTAGATCTAGCTGATCTAATATGTTACTCCTAATAGGGTAAGATCACCAGAAGTGATCAACATTTGTAGCCCTAACAGGTAAACCTTTTCTATCTGTAGTAGTAAAGAATTTGTGGGTGTCATCCCCACCGTAGTTTTTACCTTCTAACAAGGGTTTCTGCGTTACCAAAATACTTTTGTTATGGGACTATTATATTGTTGATTTCATGTTATTTACTTTTACAAGTTGAATGGATGAATGATACATGCATTGGATACAAGTTATTTTGCAAGGTTAAATTTGTTTGCTGTTATAGATCTGAAAGGTTTATGAGTTAAAGTTTTTGTGGGCACTGATTCACCCCTCCCCTCTCAGTACCCTATCTCTCCTAATCCAATAATTGGTATCAGAGCTCAATTCTCTTATTGGATAGTTTAACCACTAAAGGGTAAAGATCTAGTCATGGAGAGATATAACTTAGATAAGACAATAGAGAATCAGAAGATTCAAATGCAGATGTTTGTTGAACAGTATAAGTAAGCTAAGGATGGACTGAAGAAACTGCTAATTGAAAGGAAGAACCTAGCTATTCTAGAAAATGAGGTTGGTTACCATGAAGAAGTGATTGATGATTTATTTAATCATATTGGATCTAGTTCTGGAAGCATTTCTAATGGAACTGAAAGTGTAATCTCTGATTTGTCTGAAAAGAACCTTCACTTAACCAAATAAGTGAAAGCACTGCAAATCAGTCAGGAATCACAGATGGTGAGAATGGTAGAAATAATGAACAATGCTAGACAAGCTGAGCAAGAAAGGAATCTAGCTATTGAAGACTGAAGACAGATAACTAAACAACTTCAAGCAAAATAAAGTGAGATACAAAGACTCATCGATCGCCATTTTCAAATATCTAATCAGATGATCGTTGTGAATCAAGAAGTCAACTAAGTAAATGGAGAATTGTCAAGAAGAGTTGAAGATGTTGCAATACTCAGAGAAGAGAAGGAGAAGTTAAGAAATGAAGTGAAAACTCAACAGCAGCATAATGAAATGATGAAATTGGCTGAGGATAGTTCTAAAAAGATCGATGACTTTCTGATTAATCAAAGAAGATTTGGAAGCAAAGCTGGTTTAGGCTATACCGGCGAAGGAGAATCATCACAACAAGTTGAACAAGCCAACAACAGTCAAAGTCAAAGGCCAAAGACATTGTCTTGTTATCACTGTGGAAAACTAAGACATACTTCAAATGTGTGTAGAAGCAAAGCACAAGGTAAACCTCCAGTCACTCCTAATTTTAATGGTTATTGCTATTATTGTGGAAAGTATGGTCACCAAGCTTATGAGTGTAGAGCTAAATTGAATAAGAATGCTAACAATCCTACCATGGAGAAATTATGTTACACTTGTAATGAACATGAACACATTGCATGAGATTGTAAGGCAAAAATGAAGCAAGTATGGACTCCAAAGCAAAAGACACAATGCAAGTATTATCAATCGAAGAGACAAGGTAATTCTTATGTTTGGGATTACAACACATGGGCTAACTGTATTGCATGTGGTAGATATGGGCACATTGCAGAAAACTGTAATAGGAAAAGATGGGCTAGACAATCAAGAAGCTGGACAAGTACTAGAATAGCATGTTTGCATTGTCATAAGGTCAGTCATCTAAGCAAGGACTGCAAAGACCGAGCACCAGAAGAAGTTCATGTATTTGAGAGTGGACACTATTGCATATATCATGAGAATCAGGAACACTATGTGGAGAAAGGCATCTAATGAGAATGTTGAGTCAAGTAATACTATTGGTGAAACCTCATCCACTGGATTGGGGGACATCGGTACCTCCACCTAAGGTGATATAGGTATGTATGGGACTGACATTTCAAAATGATCATATTTTACATACAGTTCCTTATATATGATGAGAAAATACCAAATCTACATAAATAAAGATGTATTATGGTTTATATGTTATGAGCTAACAAAGTCACACAATCGGTAAAAGTCAGACCGAGCAATGGTTATCCATCGGTAATCACTATTCAAGGTTAATCGAATATCAATATCAACCGAGCAATGAAATCATGTGTTAACCGAGCTGATGAAAGTTTGTAGTTGTCACCAAGCTGGCAGTTGTCACCAAGCTGACAGTTGTCATGAACCAAAAAGTAGGTCAAGCATTTATTGCATAAAGTTTTGAGTGGGAACACAGAAAATTCTATAAATACATGGAAGACTAAGTTCATTTATCACATTACAAATTTTGGAGAGCTAAAATTTCACAAAGCGAGTTCGAGCAAGAATCTTTCAAGCTAATTCAAATTAGTTGCAAATCAAACCAAGCACATTCTTTGATATATTCCAAGTAAGTTGAAACCCTACCGAGCATATTCTTTGTACTTATCGAAAACCTAGTTTCTTGAAATGGCATCTACTGCAAGTTCTTCTAAAGTTTTGGAAGAGGAAGTAAATCTTATAGTGTTAGCAAACTATAGTGAACCTAATTATAAGTTACACCCTGAAGTAGCATTGAAAATGGATTCAGCGGGCGCTTTTTCAAGCATCCCACCTAGGGTTTTACTGGTGGAAGATATATGATCGTACATTCACTATAAAATTGGAGAAATAGGAGATTTCAATATGTATGTTGCATATTAGGCACTCTATAATGAAGGAGTAAAGCTAAAACCAGAGCACAAATAGGTTGAAACACTTGGACTCACTAATGCCCTAAATTTTTTGAATAGTTTTAAGAACGAGTGGATAAGGGTTGTGTTAAGCCATTATCATGAAGGCACATTCTAGTTAGAGAAACTGATCCAAGTGACAAAGAGAATGATTAGCAAGGTTATTGGTTACCCTACTACTGACAAAGCCAAAGCATTTAGAAGTTCATTGCGATCTGATGTAGAGAAAAATACTGGCGCAGCATAGGACGGTAGAGCACTGAAAATTGCATCCATTGTGGATCCAAAACTTAACTTTGCAGTGCACGTGATTGGCTATAAGTTTTTCCAGTCGAGCAGAGTAAATAGTGTACCGTGTAGTGCAGTAGACATAGCTTACAAAATAATAAAGAAGGGTCATCAGATAGACCTCACTGAACTACTACTGAGACAAGTTGAAGAAAACATGAAAATAATCAAGTCACAGAAGTCCAACACCTGTAAGTTTCGATCATTGCTAGTACGTTTGTTTTTCTATCTCCAAAAATTATTTCCTTTTGTCGGTCACACCAATTGGCCTATTGACAGACCGATTACTTCACAAATTTTTGATATCATAAAAGGTCTAGGAGATAATGCAGAAAATGTTATAGATAGTTATTTTGAGGATTTTAAGGTAAAAATGAATCTGAGAAGTAGAATTCTGAGTTCACTGGTAGAGAAGTATGAGATGGATATATGTTTCCTAGTGAACATCGACCACACATTGATTAAATCTATTGAACCAAGGATAAAATGGCTAGCACCAATGGGATATGAGATGGAACATGATTTTGGTTTGAAATCTATTGAAGCACTATTGGCTTTACCAAAGGACAAAAAGGCTAAAAGGTTTGGAACCTGTGAGGAGGAAAAATCAAGAATAAAAATTGATCTGGTCATCGATAAAATGACAAGGAAAGCCAATAAAATGAAGAAATTTTTATTTGAGAAGTTTGAGAATGTATTTGACTCATCAGAGGAGTCACCAGTTGAAACTACAACCAAACATCAGTTAATGTTGGCTAACAAACCATATGATAGTGAGGAAACTGAGTCCAAAGAAGAACAAGACTCTATACTAGTTTCTCCCACTAAAGTTCCAAAGAAGAGGTAGTTGCCAGTGCAAACAGGTGCACGCACAAGGTCATCAACTACAGCGTCACCACCACAGAAGAAGGGAGTTGTAAAAGTAGCAAAATGTAAGGCAACTACACCGACGAAGACCTATGCAAAAAGAAATGCTAAGGCTATAGTTGAGGCACCGAAGAAAAGGAAAAGATTGATAAGAGGTAAGGAAGACCTAGAGGATGAGGAACTTAATAATGAACAATTCAAGGTTGTTAGTAATAAAGCAAGATCAATTGATGAGGTTGCTGCAGACATAATTGAGAATGGAGATCTTGCAAATCTAGAACTTAGTAGGTTTGACAAAATGTCAAATGAGGACCAAAATAAAATTGAGGAAGCAGTCATCTAGATGATGATACACTTCAGAAAAGTTCCATTAGAGTTCGCACTATCACTTCCCAAGGCACTTGAAGATAGAATAAACCAGAAGTGGTCATATGCCTTGGACACCAAGAGAAAGATGAGGGAACAAGTCCTAGTATCTATTGCACCGAACTTATCTCTTGATGAAATTAAAGAGCTTATGGAGACATATGTTTAGAGATTCAAAATCAAAAACTGGGCTATGCAAAGTTTAGATGAGAATCTGGTTGATCTTGATGAGTCTGGTCAACTCATCTGGAGTTCAATTTTAGCAATCAAAGAACAAAATGAGAAAAATGCATTTCAAAATTTGTCTAAGAAGAGACCGAAGTCCAAAGGTAAAGGTATATTCATTGATGATGAAACAAAAAACTAGACAACAGAGTCCCTTGTATCATTTACTGAGATAATTGATACAACAATTGGTCAAGAAATTAAGAATAGTTTATAGGATACACCAAATCTAGTGGTGATTCAGATTGAGGACACAAATGATAAGGATGTACTCATTGAGGACATCACAAATGGTGATCCTGATGACAAGGATGAAGATGATGATGTGAATATTGCACCTGATATTACACATGATGAAGCACAAGTTATCGAGTGTGCATTTCTATCATTACCAGGTGAGCTTCCTCTTCTTGTTGAAGTAGTTAAAATTCTTTCATAGGAACAATCTGATGGCTCAGACCCCGAGAAACCACAAGATACAATAGGGGAACAAAGCACTGAGACACTTGCAAAGATAAACAAGCCTAAAGGAAAAGAGGCTACTGAAATGGAAACAAAGGCACAAGAAGAGCCCAAAGCAACTGAGGTCACCCCACCTGACACAACATCAAAGGCTTTGTCTCAATCAATAGACACACAGGTTACCGAGGAGCAAAAAAAGGAAGATAATGTGTCAACCAGGAAGAACACACTAAGGGAAAAAGAAAAGGCTATTGTTCTAGTTGCCAAGAACTCACCACTGGAACCAGAGAATAAGAAGAAGAAAAAGAAAGGAAAAGGGTTGGTCACATTAGATGAAGTTATTGTGATACCTAAGTGTGACCCAAGGACCCTTAGCCCTGAGGAACTAAGAAAATATGGGGAATTATGTACCAGGAAGGCAGCATAGGAGAAGTTGAGACAAGAGAGCAAGAGTAAGGAAATACTAGAGAATGTAAGAGATATCGTACAATAGGTAGTACCTGAGGTCAAAATAGATGAAGATAATCTGACTATGGACCAACTTGCTATACTTTCTGAAGGAATCAATGCCCTAGATGTCGATGCCGACAAGAGAACAGAGGAAAGGGCAGATTCAAAGATTCAGGATAAACTTGCAGAAAGAATTAGCCAAGAAGTGGCAATCAATAAGGTTAAATTAGCTGAGGTAATTACTGAGATTAAATCTATCATTCAGTTAATTTTTCAAATCTTACTAAAGCTATGCACTGTGGAAACCTTCACTACTGAGATCAATGAAAAGATTAAATAGTTTAAAAATGAGATCAAAGCCAGTGCACATGTAGCTACAATCGAGCCACAAGCTTTTGCAAAGCATATATTAAGAGTTCAAGAACTCAGGCGGTTGATAGCAGATCTCAGGAAACAAGAAGAAAGATCCAGTGATCAGGTCACTGAATTACAAACTAAGCTCCTACCCTACCTGAATTTTTTTGAGAAACGCACTATCAAAGCAGATTGTTGCAACACCAAAAATTTTTGTGTTGGAGAACATCTTTGACATGCATGCACAAGTCGGTCTTGATCACATTTCTCTCACCAACTTGAAAGAGGAATGGGAAAACCTCTTGGAATCATTGAAGAAAACCCATTAGCACATTTTTGACAAGCTGTAAGTATACATTTTTGTATTTAGCATTAATATCAAAAAGGGGGGTAATAATGTATATGCCAAATATGTAAATAGATGCTAAGTATACTACACATTACTAGGAGCATGCACCGAGGGGGAGTATATAGAATTTTTTTTTGATAAGTATATATGTATATGCCGAAGATATAATTTTTGAGACATAAGGTTTGTATACATTAAGGTTTTGATACTAATGCCAAAGGGGGAGATTTTTATCTCTATTTGAGGATTAAAGGTTGTCATTAGTATCAAAGACATCGGTTGATTACCTATGCTACTCTAGTCGGTAACTGCAAGCACTACAAGCTAGTCAATTTAGTCTTCATACCGAGCACCAGGGCAGTTCTATCGAGCATCAATGTACACCAATACCAAGCATAGTAAACACTGAGCAAACTAGACACCAAGCACCAGTGTATTTACCGAGCAGTATATACAGTGTTTACCGAGGATCACAGGAAACAGCATAGGAATTAGAAATGACACATCTATCTATGGAAACGGTTACAACAAAATCAGAAAATGTTTTACCAAGATCAAGGATAATTTATTGTTAATATATTCATTATTAATTATGATGACGATCTTATGATTTGTTTTGATCTAGGTTATTTTTGTACACCATAGATCTTAGGGTTTTCTCTAAGATATTGTAACCTAATTTTGTTAAGCGGCATAAAGCAGTATGCTATATAATTGTATCTTTACATCATTTTTTATGTGAATTGATGTATGAATGAAGAAGCACTTGAAGCATTAGCCAACTTCAAGATTATCAATTGACAGACAGAGTAGAATAATATTCAGAGATAGTCAGATTAAAGTAGAATCATTATCAAGCTAACCGAGTAGTTCAGAGCAGAGATCTTCACATAATAAGGTGATATCTATAAAAGTACTTTATTGATCTATATCAGACAAGCTGAGTTGTCATTAGCAGATAGATACCTATTGCTTTCTAATCATTATAATAGAGTTTTGGTAAAATCTCTTAACAGAGTAGACCTAATAGTCTTTTGTAAATCTCTTAACCGAGTGCACACTCAAGTAGTGTTGTTTAAATCCTATCACTAGGTAGATCTAGCTGATCTAATATATTACTCCTAACAGGGTAAGATCACCAGAAGTGATCAACACTTGTAGCCCTAATAGGCAAACCTTTTCTATCTGCAGTAGTAAATAATTTGTGGGTGTCATCCCCACGGTAGTTTTTACCTTCTAACAAGGGTTTTTGCATTACCAAAATACTTTTGTTATGGGACTATTATATTTTTGATTTCATGTTATTTACTTTTACAAGTTGAATGGATGAATGATACATGCATTGGATACAAGTTATTTTGCAAGGTTAAATTTGTTTGCTGTTATAGATCTGAAAGGTTTATGAGTTAAAGTTTTTGTGGGCATTGATTCACCCCTCCCCTCTTAGTACCCTATCTCTCCTAATCCAACAGATATGTCTTGCACTTTGAACCATCTATTGACTATAACATAACTATGTAGCACCTTACCTAGAGATTCTGATAATTATGATATACAATTAACAATGTTGATGAAGAAAAATAAATTACAGTTTGCAAGAAATAAAACCTACCACTCTAAAAATGGTTGCTTCAATCTATTCACAATTGACAAAAGTAGATGTAAAAGAATACATCAAATCTCCAAAGCATCAGCTTCAATCTATTCATAATTGACAAAAAGAAAATGTAAAATAATAGACTAAAGTTGCATCTTAAAACATTGACATTTCAAACTTGTAAGTTTGATTGGCTCCTTGATTTTGTATTGCACTATTAATGGCAGTCTATAAAAAAACTTTTAATGAATTAAGAAAGGGTGTGATAAGTGACTGATTGATACAATCCTTGTAGGTAGATCTCTAGGAAAAAAATGTAAGGGCTCCAAATTGTACAGTGCTAGCAATAACCAAGCTACTCACACAAAAATGGACATGTACATTTATCAATAAGTAAAAATTAGATTAGCTCTATTGTGAAGAAAATATCATTTGTTAAAAGATAAAACATAAGAGCATTGGTTAAGAGTTAATACACATGCATAAATAAACATTTCAAAGAAACTAAAATAACTCTGTCATGCAACATAATTTTCAAATTAGACTTTGTAAATGGTATCAAATTGAAACTTTATATGTACTATGACGCATATTAATTTAACTATTACAATATTTTCTACTAAAAGTTTATAAGATATTGATGGTTATTTAATTTTCTACTGAAAGTTAAAAAAAGAAAACCAATGTAGAAGTGATACAAATAATAGCTTCCACATACATCCTTTGTGGGATGTTGGTGTTGGGGCACATAAGCACAATATGTGGAAGGAAAAAGGCTCATGGTGTATCATGAGTAAATCATAGTTGTAATAAGGTCCTAAGGACCAATAGGGAACATTTTGTAGTGTTTTAGACCTTTTTTGGAAGGTCATTGGCCCTGTTAGGCATCTATAAGCCTACTTGGTCAAACTTGGTCAATGGGTTAATAGGAGTCTAAGGGAGGGTAGGATAGGTATTTTATGATTTTTTTAATCATGGTTGATCATTTAGAGGTGTACATGGGTGTTTCGAGGCCCAAATGCACAAAGATGTAAAATGTTTTCAAAGATGTCAAAACGTTGTTTAACAACACTGACAACATGGGCAACTCGACCCCAACAGCCATATTTGGTATTAATTTTAATTGGGGGTAGTTAGTTGGTTAATTTATGTTCATACAAGCCTTTGATGGTTGAGGAGCATCATTTGTTAAGGTTTTGGAGTTTGAATATAAGAAAACCCATCTATTTCCATGTCTACTTCATTGTTTTTGCCTTGTGTACGGTCATGTACATATGCATCTGGATGTGAAATGTGCATGATTATGTAGAGGAATAAATTATCTTCACATTGCACTTGGTTTGGTCAATTTTCATTATGTTTTCAGAGATATCCATTCTATTTACTAAAATCAATTACCAAACCCTCACCTACCTAGGGTTTTGAATTCAAATGCCAATACCTTGACTTTCCACCCTTGGAAAATTCAGGCCATTGGTGGAAAGTTAAGACTAAAAATGTACTATAGATCCATGGTGGTTTTGGATAGGAAGGTGATAGCATCAAGGAGATATGACCAATAAATAACCAGGCATCCCTATGTGACTAGATTTGGTTTAGTTGTGAAAGTAATTGTAGAGGACTTGGAGAGTGGATTTGACCTCAAGTGAAGGTGGATCTAGTGGTTTGATACATGTATAGAGGTGTTCCAATTACTATTTTAGAAGGATCAATCCAAAGGAGAAGGGTTGTTTTGTAAAAGTGGCCTAATTGGTCTATTAGGCCTAGGCAATTGGTCAATACCTTGGACCTTGTCTTGAAGAATTGAGAACCCATTCTGACATATGTTGTGTAGTGGCCCAAAGGGTATTCCAAACTATAATATTTTTGGTGGGTTGTTTGGGAGGATTCTGAATTGTGGGTCAAAAACTCTGAAGTAGGGCTAGTATGTAACTAGGCCTCTACTAGGCATATTATTCTTGGAACTTTGGTGAAACCTAATTGATGAGTGTTTGGTGTCAAGTTAGTGCCATAATTTTAGAATAATATTTTTTTTTGGAGTCTAGCCCATTCCCTTGAAGATTGGAGTAAGGTAGCCTATGCATTTAGGGTTGAGCCTATTAGGCATACTGGTTCTCATCTGAACACTTGATGTGAGAAGTTGCATCAAGATGAAATATTGGGTTAGGAATGTCAGAGTGACCCTAAGGAGTGGCTTGAAGTGGTTAAGTGTCCCCCTAAAGTATACATGGGTTTCAAGGACTAGTTGTGGGTGTGGTAAGATAAACCATTATTTCCTTGTTGCTCTACATCATAGTGGTATCAGAGAAAGTTTTAGGTCACTTGGGATAGGTGATCTTGGTGTATGTCAGTGGAAGGAAGTGGAGGGGAGGCTAATACAATGCCTCCTAAGAATATGTCTCAAGAGGCAGTGAGAAAGTTATTTGAGGAGATGTTTGAGGCCAAGGTGGGGGGGATTAAGAAGGCTAAAGGCAAGGAAAAGGATATTGAATGTGACTTTAATGGAGAAGGAGGGGAAGGGGAAGAGGAAGTGACCTCGAGGAAGGAAGTGGAGTTACCTACAAATAAGAGAGAATTTATGGAAGCCTTGAATTTTGTTAACCAGGATTCCTCAAATGGCAAGCGTGACATCCCTATGTCCAGTGGGAAAATGGATGCAAAGGAATTCATAGACTGGATAGAGGCACTAAATAACTATTTTGAATACAAGGAGATCCCTTAAGACAAGAGGATTAAGTTTGCAAAGGCAAAATTGAGAGGGTCAGCACTTACTTGGTGGAATTACCTACAAGGTGAAAGGGTGAAGGAAGGTAGGAACATGATTACATCCTGGGATAGGATGAAGTGAAGACCAAGATAAAGGCCCAATTCATGCCAATTGATTATGAAGTGCAAATGTATAAAAGATTACAAAATTTGAAACAAAAAGACCTTGATGTGAGTGCCTATACGGAGGAGTTCCATAGGCTAAGTCTCAGAGCTAAATGTCACAAGGAAGAATCAAAAAAGGTTGCCATATACCTTAAAATGGATTAAAAGGTTTAATATCCAAGATGAATACATTAGTCTCCAACTAGTTTGAAAGAAGACAATTGTAAATGCTAAAGTACCTTGGTTACTTTAAACATGAATTGAGCATGATGTTGAGAAAAGTGAGGGATCCATTGGCTAGTCCATGAGATCTCATAAGGACATCTGAAAGCTTCAAGTATATTATTCATGGATTTACTATGTGCTTCACTTTGAATCCCTATAAATAAATGAGACCTAATTAGATGAAACTTTGCACAAATGTGAATTATTGTCCATATTTGCAATGTAAAAACACAAAATATCATTACTTTCTGCTAAGATTGTCTCATAATATATACACCATAAAACCAAAAGTAGAGGAAAATACATAAAACAAAGAGCAAGGAGATCAATCTAGAAACGCTTACCTTTTCTTGTGTTGTTTTGTGCATCATCCCTCACCCCATTTCCCTTAGCACCAAATGAACTCATATCTGGTACACTCGAATTACCATTAGATTTATCAAGGAAAAAATTAGTGTGAAATTATCATAGAATCCTTCAGTAGTGCAAACCCTAATCCAACATAAATATGACAGGCTATGAGACTATAATATAGATCATCAAAAATGAATACAAAATGGCACAACATAGTCAAGGTACATGGGAAATGAAAGAATTGTTATCATGAACAATGGGATATCTCAAATAAATGTGAATGTCATTACAGGTTGCCACATATTCCAACCTTACAAGACATATGTCACCTACCCTAATTTTTTGCCTAATTTTTCGATGAGGAAAAGGAAAATACCATGAGGAAAAATTAGCACAACCAATGAAAAAAGAGAAATAAAAAAGTTCAAAATTTACTTTAATTGAAAAATGTAGAAAAAACTTAGGTTAGATTATTTTTGCGCAATTCTCAAAACATGAATTAATAGGCTAATGCAATTGAAAACATAAGTCTCGTACCTTAATGACGAGGACTAATAAAAATAAAGTGATACCATTGACACATAAGTCTATCCTATCTCAAGTTTGGAATTTTAATGTACTAAATCCATTTCATTATTTGAAATGAAGGCGTTAGTCATAAAATTCATGCTGGTGCATTACATGTTATCTTGTAAGACTTAATTCTCATTCATTAGCATTTATTTTAATACTTTATACTTAAGAACCCATACTAAATCTAAAAGTAACGTGCATGATCTAGAATACTAAATACCTAATCGATATTCACAAAAGGAGAATCACTCTTTTACTTGAGCAAATCAATCCATGAAAAGGAAAGATAATTAATATAAGGTCAGGGCCGATATGGGTAGAAGAGTACTCATCTTAAGTATACTATATATTCCTTCGACATAAAACGTATTGCATATGCAAGATTTGGAGTATGATATTTGTTACAGGCCTTTAACCAAAGAAGAAATTAAGACATCATACAAAACTATCTTATATCTTAATCAAGGAAGCATGATAAGGCATGAAATCTATTTGGAAGAATGTCTAAAATGGATTTCATCTCAAACAAATCTATTTCTTGCCAGATATGCTCAAAATACATTTGCTAGTAAAGCTTTAGAGGATTCAAGCAATGCGAACAACGGGTGTAGAGCTGAATTTCACTAACTTTCCTAGCATCCTCTCTGCATGATTGTTTGACACAAAGCTCAATTAGAGTGAAGTCGCTTTGGTAGTATGGTTTCACAAAGAAAAGGATCTCAACATAAAATAAAGAAATATATCATTAAATCGACGTATGCGATTGAGTCGTATTGCATGGATTAGAGATTTGCGTGTTTTGTTCTAAACGATAACAATCTACTCTTCTAGACATGCATTGCAAAAGAAAATGCTCACAAATCTATTTTATCCCTAACGAACTGAATGAGAGCACACACATATAATGACCAGTAAATCACGCAGAAATAAAAGATTCACCACTCATGAACTTATGGTGCTGGCAACATTCTATAAGACCATATTATAATCACAAACTATGGAACGTATCTGTGCATCTTCCTTGATCTGTGCTTATCCTTTGTGCTGCCAAGCCATGGGAAGTGCTACTAGTGTGTATACATATACGAATTTAGATCATTCTTATAATAATTATATAATATTGCAAATATTCAATTATTTATATTTTTTAATTATATTTTCAATGAAATCATTAAATAAATAAGTAATAAAATAGCGTTGTTACAAGAAATCGTGCTCTTCATCTACTATCTTTAGCATAAATATGTCAAAACAAGTTAGTCCCTAAGGCTAAATGTGTAGTAGTACAATTTATAAAACCAATCTCCCCAACCACTTGTGTTTTTCAAACTTCACTCCACTTGACCAAATTGTACTTAAAGGTATCTTTGCATCCCTTCTATAAAAAGGATCATTGAATACTATCCAAAATCTTAGCCACCTTGCTAAGGATCTTAAAAACCACCATAGTAAAAATAGGAACAAAAGCCATTGAAGACTTGATGATAGTAATGCTACATGTTAGAGGCAACCAACAACCTTTTTAGGAGCCCAGTTTGTTCTGCACTCTATCAACAACTGAACTCCAATCAAACATCTTCGCCTGATAGCTAAGAGGCATACCCAAATACCTACTAGGTGGACAGTTGATCTCATAGACAAGAGTGTCTTGAATATTTGGTCTTTCCATACAATTCTATTTTAGAGAAAAATATCCTAGATTTGGCACTATTCACCACCTAACCTACAACCTTCTCATACAAATCAAGAATCCTTTTGTACGCTCTTGCTTCATTGGTTGTGGATTCTCTAAAGAGATGTGTACCATCAGCAAATTGCAAATGAGTGACATTATTAAAACCTCCAAAAACTTGCAGCCCTTTAAGAGGCCCTTTGACAAACTCTTATTTGATCATCCTCCTAAGAGTCTACATCAAAATGAGAAAAAAAAAGGGATAATGGATAACTCCACCTCAACCCTCGTTGGCATTAAATGAGTTAGAGGCAAGCCCAACAACAAGAACCCAAAAAGAAGCTAAAGTAATGTAGTTGAGTACCCAATCACAAAGATCCCTAAAGAAGGCCAAATTGTGCATAGCCTTAATCAAGAAATTTCAAGGCATTCTATCATATGCCTTATAAATCATATCTAATTTGATAACCATTCCTTCCTTTTTACTTTATTTAATTAAGTACATTATTTTATGTGCAATTATAATGCCATCCAATATTTGTCTTCCTTTGAGAAACCCACTATGTGAACATCCACAAAAATATGTACCAATCATCCTTTGAGATGATTAGTTGTGACAATCTTGAACATATAATTATATAAAACAATAGGCAAAAAATCATTAAATACAGTAGAATATTTCCTCTTAGGCACACGAGTGATAAAAGTGCGGTTACAATCCTTCATCATCACCTTTCTTCTTCTACACACTTTAGCAACCTTCCACACGTCCTCCCCAACAACTTCCAAAAATATTTGGAAAAACTTCGCTTGGAAACCATCTCGACCCAAAGATTTTCTAGCACCTAAGGAGAAAGTGACATATTTAATTTCCTCTAGTGAAAAGGGAGACATTAGGTTCTCATTCTACTCTTTTGTTATCATACTAGGGATATTGTTAAGAAAGGCATGGTAAACATCCACATCCTCTTGCATTGACAACCCAAAATAGAAGAGAAGATACATGTCCTCTTCTCAAATCACAACTATATCATCAATTAAGATACTTGCATCATTTTGAATAATCATTATATTATTCTATTGTCTTCTAATCTTTATAGAAAGGTGGAAAAACTTAGTATTATGATCCCCTTGAAAAAGCCAATTTACTCTAGACTTTGGTTGCCAAATAATCTCATCCATACTAAGGACTCTTTCTTTCTCACTCAACAGGGTCTTCTCTTCTCCTTATATACTACTGCCCATAGCCTAAATTTTCAATATTCTTCTCTAATATCTTGAGCTCCTCATTGATTTTGGGTTTTCTCCTTAAAAATATTCCCAAAAACTATTTTATTCCACTACTTATTTTGTCTATTAACTTCTACTATCTTTTTCATCAAAATATATACGTATTTTTCCCTTTAAACTCCTTTTTCCAACACCCTTGAAAAGCCTTACCAAAATCCAAATGTGCCTTGCCAAAATCTAAGTGCCCATGTACAAAAAGTATTCTATCTTAAATGGAATCCCTAAAGGCTTAGTAATACTTCCAAATTCCAAAGAGATAGGCTAGTGAATGGAGCTGCCAAACTTTACCACAAAAGACAAGAATTTGTCTAAATCTAAGATAGTCTTAATCAACAAATTTTAAGGCACCATATCATATCCCCTAATCTAAATCTAACATAATCTTAGAGAAGGAAAAATTGTGCATAACCCTATCAAGAAATTTCAAGGCACTTTATCATATGCCTTATTCATATGTAATTTGATAGTCATTCCTTCCTTTTTACTTTATTTAATTGAGTGAATTATTTCATGTGTAGTTATAATCCAATCCAATATATGTCTTCCTTCGAGAACCCCACTTTTTTCACCAACAAAAATATGTACCAAGCATCCTTTAAGATGATTAGCCATGACAATCTTGTACATATTATTAGATAAAGTAATAGGCGAAAAATCATAAAATCTAGTAGCATCTTTCCTCTTAGGCACAATAGCGATAAAAGTGTGGTTACAAGCCTTCATCATCATCTTCCTTCTTTTACATTCTTTAGTAGCCTTCCACACGTCCTCCCCAACAACCTCCCAAAATCTTTTTTAAAATGTAGCTTGGAAACATTTGTACTCAAAGATTTTCTAGAACCTAAGGAGAAAGTGACATGTTTAATGTCCTCTAATGAAAAAAGGGAGCCACTAGTTTCTTATTCTTCTCTTTTGATAATTATATTAGGGTATCGTTGAGCAAGTAATATTGAACATTCACATGCTCTTGCATTGACACCCCTAAAATCGAAGAGAAGAAAGACATGCCCTCTTCTCAAATCATAGCTACATCATCAATTACAATACTTGCACCATTCTGAATACTCATTATCTTATTCTATTGTCTTCTAATCTTTATAGGAAGGTGGAAAAAATTAGTAATATGACCCCCTTGAAAAATCCAATTTACTCTAGACTTTTATTGTCAAAGAATCTTCTCTATCCCAAGGACTCTTTCTTTGTCACTCCATAGGGCTTTCTCTTTCTCCTTATACTATTGCCCATAACATTCATTTTCAATATTCTAAACTCTAATATCTTGAGTTCCTCATTGATTATGGACTTAAACAAATTACCAAAAACCATTTTATTCCGCTTCTTAACTCATCTCTTAACTTCTATTATCTTTTGTAACAAAATATACATCTTTTTCCCTTTAAAATCCTTTTTCCAACACCTTGAAGAGCCTCACCAAAATCCAAGTTCTCATATAAAAAAGATTCCATTTTAAATGGAACCCCTAAAGGTTAATAATACTTCCAACTTCCAAAAGGTGAGCTGATGATTGGAGTCACCAAATTGTACCACCAAAGACAAGAATTTCTCTAAAACTAACAACCATTAGAATTCACAAAGAGTCTATCCAACCAACACAAGATATTACCCTCTGCAATTTGTCTAAGATTCTAGTGTACCACCCACTTTTAGGTTTGATATTGCCAAGAGCCAAAATCTTCACTGAACTTCCCAAAATTTTCCATGCCTAAATTGAAGGAGCCTTGCCTCCTTTCTTTTCACTATGACATCTAGCATTCAAATCTCCATCTACAACTTATTCCTTCTTATCATATATCTTTCTCATGTTTAGTGTAACCCCAAATCCTTTCTCTATCGTGAACTATGTTAGGGCCATAAACATGTGATACTAAGAAGCCCCCACCATCTTTGAAATTTTTAAAATCCATAGTAAAAGACAACACAGATCTAATAATCAATCAATTTACTAGCTAAACTCCTACTATCCCATGAAATAAGGCCACAGTTGTGTCACTCACTACCTTAGCAAAACCATTGTCCCACTTCTATATTCTATCCAAAGTTTCTTCCGATTTCAAATCATTTCTTGAATGAACACCTCATTGAAGCCTTTTTCGCATTCAACTGCTTGAATAAACAACATTTATCTGAGGCCTTAATGCCCCTAATGTTCAATATTACTATCTTTATAAATTCTTCCCCAAAAGGGGGTGCTCGCCTCTTAATTTAACAAAGCTCTTCATGGATCTGTGAGATCCAATTTCAAAATTTTCTAGAGTCTACAATTTAGCTCTGGTTGCATCTGAATTTCTCTCTTTAGAGTTTGGACATCCATCATCCATGTTAACTATTTTATCTTATGGTGATTGACCAGGGAAGTACTGTACACTTTTCCCCTTATCCTCGCTAAAGCAACTATTTTTGGGATGACATGTTGTAACTGATTCTAACCCTAAAGCGGCAAAATAAGCTTGTATAAAATGGCTTAGGGTTAGGGATTTCATTATGATGTATGTTTTAGTAGCTTCTTGCGGTGGTATTGAGCTATAAGGGATTGCAAATTTTAATCACTAGATAATAATAATATTGGACTCGTTGTCGATGGATGTAGCCAGGTGAACCCACAATAGTGGGTTATACTTTTTTGCCTAAATGGACATTGAACTCTACATTTTGAAAAAAACTGTCAGATTTAGATGTATATAGTCATTAAACCATTTGGAATCAGAAGATGAAGTAAATTAGAGTCTTTTAGAATTTATTTGTCTAGATTCTAAATATATTTTTTATTTTTATTTTTGAATTATTTGGATGGTTTTTTCTTTCTCCCACAAAAACTGGTATGTTGTTGAAAACATCATTTCCAAAGAGTTGCATTGTTTTCATAGAGCATAACTTTTTTTTCTAAAATAGATATTAATGTGCTTCTTTCGAATTTAGTTTTATAACATCCATATGGAGGGCGTGCAATTGGTTTGATGTCATTATCACTATTATTGCATATTTAATTAATGTTTGAAGTTGACTAAACCGTAATTTTGACATACCTTGACTGCATAGCTTATAACTTGTCATCTATTTGTCCAATTTCATTTTTATTTTTTTTTATAGAAAGAGAACACCAATACCTAGGTCATAGATCTTTAAAAAAAAAAAATTCTCCTATTTACTATTTTTCCACAAGTGTCAAACATAGAGGTAGACATATGGTGAGATATCCATGTTTAGTAAAACTAAAAATACAGTCATAATAAACTTAATATATATTAACATTATAATCATTGGAAATATTTTTCTCAGTAGCACCTTACTACATAGATAGGTTTTTCAAATGGATTCATTTGATATGCCAAAAGATAAAGTCAAATTGATTTTTTGTCAGCATTTTAATATGTGCGAAGGAGACTCCATTGTAGGTATGAATGAGGAGTATAGATGTTATATCAATGTTTTTTTAATCTAAGAGGCTTTGAGCTAACCATTTCAAATTAATTCCTTCAAATGGAACCTCTCAAGGCTTAAATCATTATATTTAATTAAAAATGTGTTATTTTAGAAAAAAATCAACTCGTCTAAAAAAGTGTAACCCACTATTGTGGGGTCACCCAGCCCAGGGATTGGGTGAACCACGTTAAATATTTATGTCTTGTGTTCTCTTTTTGTGTGGTTTATTATTTTTTAATATTGGTTATATTTGCATGTAACTATTATTTATGTCTTGTTAATCCTAACAAATTGTAGGTTTCTCACCCATCTTCTTTTCCCTTCTCGTAACTATGCTCCAAGAATTTTTATTCTCTACAGGCTCAGCTCAATTACCATCATGATCCAAGACATTATGGGTGTCATGAATTGTACTCCCAAAGGAAATCTCCAGAGCTTGTGTAGGGACATCTTTCCCAGGAGCATTGGGATAGGAGCAGATCCTGTTAAAACCATGTCCAAACAATGCCTTGGATTGTGCCCAATTCTCTAACATTTGAAGCATTTGATAGGAAAATCTCGTAATCCACCTCCACAATTGCATCTCCTAACACAAAATTAAGATTGATAGAGTGTGAAAGTGGTTTTCCAAAATCAATTTTAATGTATATCCATGTTGATTGAGCCATTTAACCTCCATTCATTACATGCAAACTATACAAAAACTTATCAAATGAATCCCCAATAATATGCAGAATATCCTTTGTCCAAAGTTCAACTAGTATCTTATACAATTTTATCCAAACTATGTCACAACCCAATTCTTTTAATGTTGAGCTGGAATTTTTAAATAAATATCTTACATTTTCATTAAATTTTATATGAGTGGGTTTTTAAAGCGGGGGACAAAGCTTAACTTAATTTTAAATCATTTCCTGAATTTACTCCGAGAGTCCCATGTATGCCAATAAAGGTAGAGTGAAAGTGGAAGTTGAGAATGGTGACTATAGTTTTTTTTGGATTTTTTTTTACATGTAACTAGTGTAGAAATGGAAGATAAAAATCCATGATGGGAAGGAACTCATCGTCATGTGGAGGAACAAAGCCAGAAATGAAGATATGGAGGATGAAGAGATTAGGACTGAGGATTGTGTATACGCTTTCGATCTTGTTTAAGAAATGCTTCGAATTCATAATTATCAATGTTTATAAGAGATGATTGATCACCTTGAATTTTCACCTTTGTTTCACATCTATGAATTCTGAAGAGAGTTGTAGGAAATCATGGATGGCTTGCGTACACCTTTGTAAAAAAATCGTGGTTGGGGTTTCCTTTTTTTGTGTAATAATTTTCTTAGTAGAGCTGGGTTTTCATGGTGTTGCCTCACAGATGTTGCTCTCTCTTGTTTGATGGTGTGGATCTTGGATTTCTCTTCATTTTAAGCAACAAAAACTGATAACAAAGAAGTCATGCAAGTGATGCATTGAAGTGAATGAAAGTCATTGTTCTCCACTGATTTTGCAAATTGGTAGGTATGCCGACGTTGGATAAACCCTAAGCCTATTATTTCTCAAATTTCTTAAGGGTTTTGATCATCATTTAATATCAAGCTAGTCAATAATGACAAAACTATTTTTTATCATAAGAAAATCCTCATCATCATCTACAATTTCTATTTTGTATAGCATACACATGGCATTTACTTGATTCTTATTGCTCATGGTAAAGATTTAATTGTTGCCACACCATCCTTCTTATGATGTATTATGGAAATTAATTGTACAAAGTTCTATGATGCATTTATTTCATTGATGCCCTTTAATATGTTGTAATTAATACAACATGTCTTTCTTAAACTCGTTGACGATTAAAGTTGAAATTCAATGAAAGTTGTTGAACTTTTTAACAATGTTATTACCCTAGGAATAAATTGCTTGTTACAGGGTGAAAATTCACATCGCATTACAATAGTAATGATTAATTTCTCATTTGTACATAATTTTCCTTAACTTTCTAGAATTATCATAAATAATCATCACTTTTACATTTATATTCTCGATAATATTTACCTTATTATATCATCCTCTATTGTTATGCCCCGATCCTTCCTTAGACTTTCGATATACAATCAAATGTCAAATTTTAGGTGGAGGTGTTATTATCATTCATTTTGAAGATAAGTATACAAATCTTGAAAAAAAACTTTATATTAGTATGGTTGTTCAATCCTATAGAACATGAATAACACAAAAAAAAAATTATCAATATAAAAATGACAGAGAAAACAAAACATTGGCTACTTTTCTTGATGATTTAGGTACTTGAAAGATATGCCTAGAATCTGTGTGATTAATGAGGAGAATCTAAATAGGTACTATTTAAATGTCTTGTGCCTTTGTACTTATGTATTTCAAAAAATGCCTTTGTTTGGGGAATCATGTACCATTAGATAAACCAAATTATTATTTGCTAACCAAATACAAGTTTTATTATTGAGCATCAATAGATGGCTTGACTTATTCGAAGTATGTTCTAATGTCAATTGCTCATTACATAATGGAGTGATAGTTTTTTGTCCTAAATTGAATGCACAAACCTATGTGCTTTGGTTGAGTATATGTGTGTATCAAATATGGACTATGTAAAGTTGCTTGTAATTTTGTATGATTCTTGTAAAATGTGGGCTAACATGCACACCAAAGATATGTCCTTCATTATAAGAGTGATTGATGTATGTTTATTGTACCTGGAATTTTTATACAATACATAAGGGTGAATTTTTTTGAAATTAAATGTATGGATAATAATATCTAGGATGAGGTATGCATGTATTGAGAACTATTGAAAGTATGAATGCATCATGGTGACCTCTTGATCTTTTGTTACCAGTACATTTTTTTTTCATATGTGGGACATATTTACGATTCTTGAAAAGATAAAATAAGAAAAAGTTGTTTCTTCTTTGTATGATTATGTCTTGTGCTTACTATGTAATCATGATTTTGTTGTTTTGGTTAATGGACTTAGCACTACTTAGTTTCATTACTCATATAATTTTTACTTGAATAGATTCCCTCTAGTTGGGTTGGGTATCTTTCATGTCAGGAAATATTTCAGGGAAGCATAACTACTTCGTGGTAGGCTGGAAATGCACTCCTTCAATATTCTCACCCTAATGATTTGTTTGAGTAGGTGATCATATCTTCTTTCAGGAAGGACTTTCTTTAGTGCTTATGTTCCTATGTACTCATCCTGGTGGTATTGGTAATTCTTTTTTATATTTACCTTTATCATTAGATAGGGAATTTCATATTTGGTCTAATCTTATCTTTTATTGATGTGATTCGACAATTGGTCAAAAAACTCATGTTATTATTCAGACATGATGGTATGTACTTATATTGTATTTGATGTGACATCTCTTATTATGATTAAATTTAGGACATTGACAGATGGTCGACATTCCACTTATCTTTGGACATAGGTATGCTTTATCAATTTGGGTCAATATTGGTACTTATTTTATTCCTATATCACTATGGAATCTTTTATATCATATGGACTTATGCATTCGACCTTTCACTTGTTAACTGAATCCTGTCTTTATTATTTTTATTTTTTTTGCTGATGTGGCATTTGTGTCAAAAGGTTGGTCTTTACATATGGTATCAGAGCTCTAGGTTCCACACCAAGGCCTTGAGTTTTCTATGCTTAGTTGTGATCCTTAGTTGCACAAATTGTAAGTCAACTAATGCTTAGTCTATAAACGTAAGTGTAGACCTTGAGTTGGTTAGTGTGTCTTCCAATTAAAGTTACTCCTTATTTGAAAGGAAAGAATATTCCTTATTTTGTATTATAGAAGTGGGAAATAGACACTTATAGGACAATTCCTCTTATATGTATGAAATTTATTGAATGTCTGTGTTTTCTTTTAAAACTATGAAAGATTGAAACTTTTTCTATGAGCTTGACAATTTGTCTACCTGTGTTAGGTGTGATTGCTTTTTGTCACAGACTAGGTAATGATAGATTATGTGTGAAACTATGATGTACATTGTGTAGTTAAATGATGATGGATATGCAAAAAAAGGTATGAGCACTTGCGAAAATTTAGGACTTGGCTTGTGATAAAAGATGGAAAAATGTATTATTATAATATATTTTTACATGCATTGTGAAAGGATTTTAATACTAGATCCTTATGAAAATTCTTGGGGAAGAATAATTCAACATGTTTTATATGAAATAGAAATTCATAGGAAATTTTTGAAAATATATTTATATGTCTTACCATGCATTGCATGAGATTTCAAAAAGAAAAGAGAGAATTAACAATTCTATGTTGTATTAACCAATTGAATGTGTTACTACATGATGACGTAATCTTTGAGATTTATATTCTAGAAGTATGGTCATGTTCTTTAGCATACCTTGGATGCAAGGTGACATGTAGCTTCTAGTCCCTTCTTGTGGCTAGTGTTACTCACTTTGTAAACGTGATTTGGTTTTCAATTGATGTTTTATTTGAACTTGATGAAATTTGAAAGTGGTGAAGGACTAGCTTGAAATTTTAAGTGTGACCATCTAGCCACCAATTTTGAGTTTTTCAAATTATTGAGATTTCTATTCCCACTTAATTCTTTTGGATTTTTTTAATGACCCTCGAGGTTTTGAATTGAAATTTGTGAACTTTGAATATTATTGTGATTTCTTATGATCTTGTGGTGGCTAGAATATGTATTTTATATTGCTTGTCCTGTGATGTGAAGTGATGGCATATGTCATGTTCATCATACAACATTGATAGATGGTAAAAGGGAGTAGATTGTGAAGAACATACCATTCCTAATCTTGCATTCATATGTTACTTGAAATATGTTTCAACTATTATGAAATGATCAGACTAAATTCACATGCAAATGGTTGTGTATATTTTTTTGTATTAACATAGTTTATAAATTGGGTTACATCAATTTCTTCAACAATACCGGTTTACATCAGATCATACCATATAGGATTACATCATACCTTTACATATTTACCATATCACATGTTCTAATAATACAATACAAAATTTCAACTGATGCATGTTAATACAAAAAGAACTGTATCCCTTAGAACGAGTGTAACATTGTTGTCAGATCTTTAAAAAGATAAAAGCAGGCTATATCAAAAAGAAGTGTTTCCCTTCCTAACTTTATGTATTAGGCCTTGGCATCCTTCTATCTTCAAGATGCATGTCCTTGATGAACTGGTTAAGACTATCAAGCTCCCTTTGCCGGAGCATATCTTTGTGCATGGAGAGGTATTGGCAGGATACTATGTCCTCCTTGTGGATCAATAGTTGGCCTTCTCTCATGAGTATCATAAACTTGTCTCTGGAAATCTCTAGAGCAGCAGCAACTTGAACCCAGGCTTTCCATATGGACTGAAACACCTTGGAACCAAAGATTGATAAATTCATGTTCCCATTAATTTGTCCCAGAGAGGCACATCTTCCCATCCTTTATCTTTCTTGATCTTTGATTTACTGATATTATTTCTGACCAAGACCTTCCAAGGCTCATCACTTGTTACTTCTTGTGTAACCCACTTGGAGGCCAATGCCATACCTTGATCTCTCAAATCTTTTATGCCCAGGCCCCCTTTATTTTTGGGCATACAGCACCACTGCCATTTAACACAATGTCTTTTCTTATTGCCTAGACCATCTGACCATAGAAAGTCCCTCATAATTCTCTCAATCTGCCCAGTCTGATAGTTGGATAATAGCCATGCTAAGGAAAAATATATGTGGTGAGCTGACAGGACTTTATGCACAATCTATACTCTGCCAGCTAAAGATAACAAATGAGTCTGTCATTTGATGTACTTCTTTTCAATCTTGGTGTATAGTTAGTTCCACATGTCTTTTAGGGATGGATCATTAGAGAAGGGAATGCCCAATTATCTTACAATATCATTTGGCCCTAACCACCTCCAACCTTTCCTTTGTACCCATTCTGGTGGAGTAGGAGACCACCCAATAACTGAAGATTTGTGAGGAGCCACTTTGGCTTCTGAGACATCACAAAAGAAATGTAGCCTACTAAGCATGTTATAAAATTTATCTTCTTCCAAGATGATAAACAATGTCATGTCATCTGCAAATTGAGCATCAAGCAAGGATTCCTTATCAAGGAGAGTAATGCCTTTTATAGGGGGACCTAACTGGGGAGCTCTCAGAATATAGAATAGAGCATCAAAAGCAATTACAAACAAAGCTGGGGCAATTGGACATCCCTATCTGATGGACCTTTGGAGAGTGATACTTTTAGAGATATCACCATTCACATCTATAGCAGTTGAAGAGTCTTTGAGCAAGATATTGATCCATTTGCAAAAATATGGAGGGAAACCGAATGCCTTCATCATTCCAATAACAAAAGGCCACTCAATCTTGTCATAAGCTTTCTCAAAAGCCAATAACACCATGACTACATGCTGATCTTCACTCCTTGCCCAATGCATGGCTTCCCATCTAGTAATCAGGTTTTCAAGGATGAATCTCCCTTTGATAAACCCTGTCTGAGTTGGAGATATAAAATCATTTAGTAAGTTCCCAAGTCTCCTAGCAAGAACCTTAGCTATCACCTTATAAGATAAATTTAGAAGTGTAATAGGCCTCTAGTTTTTAACTAAGGACTTGTCACCAGCCTTGGGAAGCAATTTAATAACACCCCTATTGATGTCAGCACCCAGAGAACCTATCCTGAAGGCTTCCTCATACAGATCTAGCAACTCTTGTCCAATCCATGCCACATTATGTTTGTAAAATTTAGTGGGGAGGTCATCTAGCCTAGGGGCTTTATCATTGGCCAAAGATTTGATTGCCTCCTCAATTTCTACTAGGAAGATTGGAAGATTGAGTCTATTAGCTTCCACTTCCTGGATCTTGTTGGGGATCAACTTAAGACAGCTCTCCATTTTTTGGATATTGTGTTCATTAAAATCTGAAGAGAATAGATTTTTGTAGAAACTAAAGAAGGCCTCTTTGATGTTGTTTGAATCCATAGAAACCTCCCCATTAATTTGGATACCTTCAATATGTTCTCTTTTATGTTTTCTTCTAATGATATTGAAGAAATATTTGGAACCTTTATCTCCACCCCTCATCCAATTCATCCTAGCTCTAGTCTTCTGCCCACTAATCTTATATTGTTCAATACTTCTTAATTGACATTTAACTTCCTTAATCTATTCCTCCAACTGAGGGTCAGATCCCTTATTTTGCAGTTCCTTTTTTATAGAGTTAAGAGTACATTGCAGGGCATGCTCTTCCTAGTTCCTGATAATAGCCTTTTGTTTCTCCACAACCTGATACATATTTCTCCAAGACTCCACTAAGTGTCTCCACATATCCACCTGGTTCAATCCCTAATTGTAGAGTTTACATAAAGTGGTAACCATTCTGATAGCCTCATCAATTTCATCATCATTAAGGAGTGAGGTGTTTAGTTTAAAGCTATTATTTTTCTTAACATGATAAGCCTCAGCTTCACACTCCCAGGAGATTAAAGCATATATTAGGTGGTGGTCAGACATAGTGGTGGGGGAAACACTCATAGGGGCTCGACCAGTCTATTTCTCAAAAGAAAAGAAAGATTCTTACGCATATATCATGTCAAGTCTATAGTAAACTCTATGTTTTCCTACTTGGTTGTTACACCATGTGAACAAAATATCTCAGAAGGAGTCCTTCTTAAGCCTGAGGGGATCATCAATCCTGAACTTCCTCTTAAAATTGGACCAAAAAAATAGCTCATTCCCTTTCCAACCTTGTGCATTGCCACCACACTTATCCTCTCTACTTTCTACCATGTTGAAATCTCCAACAAAGATCCAATGTGCTTTAGGAAGGCTATTAATTAGCCATTCCCATAGGGAGGCACATTCTCTATAGTCATTAGAGGCATAGATGTTGCATACACCAATCAGAAAGTCCTTGTGATTAAAAGTGACCCATAAAGCTCTGTGGTAGGGAGAGGATCCATTTGAATTGACTTTGTTAGCCCACTGTGGCCCTACCAAAATGGCAATACCTCCCTTGTCTCTAAGGTGGTTAGAGTGCAAACCAATAGCTCTATCCCAGATGAATTTCATACTAGTGTATTCTTGAAATACAACTACCTTAATCTCTTGAAGACAAACAATGTCTTTCACTTTGAGGTTGTTACACCATTTCCTGACCACATATTTCCTATCAGACATCTCTAGCCCTCTCACATTCCAACTATGTATGTGCATCATTGAGGTAATGTTTTGAGATTATTATACAGCCTATTAAAACAATCTAGTATATTTTTCCTGCTATCATTGGATAGGGATGGTCTTTCAACCATCTTCCTTTTCTTTTTCTTAACCTCGGTAAATGGTTCCTCAATTGAAGGTATTGTTGCTTCATTATTAATCATGTTCCCATTGTTAATTCTGATAACACCTAAGGTTCCTTTCTCTTTATTCAGGGGGCCATTGGAGATCCTTCTAAAGCTCACAGCTTTATCATTGATAGAACTTAAAGAAAGCTATTGAGCATTTGGTTTAGGAGGGGGTGGGAGATTTTCATCACCTTTACCAGTAACTTTCTCAGTGTTGAGACCTGGTTGACAATCAGCTAGGGATTCATGGGCATCCTTATTTATGGCCACTATCTCCCTTCCTTCAAATAGGGGATTATCCACACATAAAAAGACATCATTAACCGATTTATCATGGCTGGTATTAACCTCTGCATTCACATTTGGCTTTGGCACTGAGGCTTTGCCTTTATCAGTACCCATCTCTTCAACTCTAGAATTATTAACATCTTTCTCTCTATTAGGGTTAATCTCTGAACTAATGTTTTTGTTTTTACCATTAGTTTTTAATTTTTTTATCAAAAAAAGGGTTTTGGGAATCCCACAGGGCTGGGTACTCCCTTTTGGAGTGACCATTTTATTTACAGTGAAAACATGAACCTAAATCTCCTAGCAGTGAGATTTCCTAGGAAAAATTTTCATCCTCAAGGTCCATCGAGATAATGTCCAGGAATTTGATTTCAGGTTCAAGGGCCATCAAAATTCTCACATTTAAATGGGGTAAGGTGTATCTTGCCTCCTCAATTTGTAGAATAGACCTGAGGGGGTGAACAGTCTATGAAATAAATGGCCAGAACTCAGGCTGGAGATTTTTAATTTCAACCTAATGGGGGATAGAGCGAGCCACAACCTGCTTTACTTCCCCTTTGGTAGACCACTGTAAATCTTTAAAGATGGAGTGACCCACATTCCAGTGCCTCTTCTTGAGCACTCTTTCTTGCATAGCATGTATTTTAAAGAAAACTACAAATAGACCCTTTTGAATCATCCTGCAAAAACTGACTTGAATTCCTAACTTCTTCCCCCAAACATGGGCAATCCAATCATCAAAAAAATTTCTTGCAGGCAAAGAATCCTTTTCTAAGAAAATAAAGAAAATTGCAATTTCTTTAAGCCGTAACTGTTCCTTTCTAATGGCCTTTATCATATCCTCATTAGGGGAAAGTGAGAGCATTCGAAGTTCATGGGGAGCGAGCTTACTGATTCTACATTCTCCTCCTTTGGCTGCATTGCTCTCGGTGGCATTCCCATCTAGTCTATCTCCATTGGCTGTGGGCCATCATAGTGTTTCTTTGCTAGCATGGAAGACTCCATTAAACGTGACTGATAAGGGACATTCAGGTCATGATTGCTCTGCAAGCACATCCTTGTAAGATGGTTTGTCTTCCACCTTACCATTATAACTCTCAGTGGCTTTCTCTTGGCACGTTTGGGTATTATTATCCTGACACCCTCCATCAATACCACCATCAACATCCATGTTCATAACTTTGCCATCATTTGAAATCATTGCTCCAGACTCACACGCGGGTGAACTAGGCTAGGAGCTGAGAGGACCCGACTCTGAAGGCATATCTCTAAAAACCCTAACCACACCACAAGAAAAAATAATGGAAGTAAAGAAAACAGAGAATGAAGGAGGCCTAATCACACAAGGAAAAAGAAGCACAGGGTAAAAGACCACAAAAAACAATGAAGGCACATAGGAAAACCAAAGGGAGCCACGGGGTCTGCACAAAGTATGACGGCAGAAGCATTCAACACCTTAACCTCGAGAGTCATACAATTTCAAAGCCCCCCTTATCTTCCAAATGGTTTTGTATATTATAAATGCATTGTATGAAATAAGTAACATTGATTGATATTCTTTGTTGTGAGTTTTGATGCTATGAGGAACATTGCATGGACATTCATGGAATGATGGATTCCATGGAAAATACATCTTTTGGACACTAAAAAGATACTATTGGCACATGGGTGATTATATTTGAGACCTTGCATGAAATTTTAATGAGGTGATTGAAATAGATGTATTTTGATTGCTCATAATGAAAGGCATAATTCATTAGACTAGTTGATTTGTTGTGTGACTTTTATGATTTTGTTATTGCAATAATAAATGGAAAGAAATAAATGCTAAACTTGTGCTTGTATCATTTATGTACTATGTATGTGTATTGGAAAGCTTATCTTCTGGTGAGGGTGCTAATGTGGAAGAAGTAAACAGGGAAGGGTAGAAAGGGATGTTTCTCTACCTGCCAGTTTTCATTCCCAGTGATAAAAAAATATTTTGGCCAAAGCTTGTTCACATATGTTTTCATAAATATGTTGCCCACATTCCATCTCCCTGCCACATTCATGAACAATAGAAATTTTCATGGCCGCACAGGAAACCCCCTACCTTTTATTTGTTGGGCATTGTAGGGTTGGGAATTCTACAAGTAGGTAGAATCCTAAGGAAGTGTAAAGATTTGTGGATAGAATGGACTAAGGTCTGAGCCACAAGGGTAATGATTTGTGGATAGAAAGGACAAATGTCTGGGTCACACTCTTGTCTCAAGATGGCCTTGTGCTAGGATACATAGACTTATAGAAGGACATATGTATGATTGCAATTAAATATCTTGTTTCATGATTGACATTTATGATTATATTTTTGGATGCATTGTTATAGATGTATAACATACATAATGTATTAATTTTATATGGTGATGAATTGTGATGATTTATTGGAATGCTTCTGCTTAGATTAAGCACATTTTCATTGCATTAATGGAATTGTGAATTCTTATTCATATTAGGATGTAAGACTCATAGGACTTATATTGTTTTAGATGATACGTACGACCGATTTATTTTAGTTATGATCAATTTGTGATCTAAAGCTAAGTTGAGTTAAGAAAATTGTAATCTTTAAATGATAAGGTTGTCCCTTGATATTGAAAATTGAAACATTTTCTCCTTGAGCTATTGACATTGTGAATGAACTAAAAATATGGTGAGTATATATACATATATATATATGAGTATGACAATAAATTGATATGAAGTATCCATTGATGAGGTCAATTCCATTTGATTCCAAGGTATGGTAAGTAATCATAGGTATGTGTGTGCTTTGTTGTGATTTTAAGGTATTATGCAATTTTATTTATGGAAGCATTGAGATAAGGGAATGCTAGACTTTAATTTTGATTAAGATCATGACATAAATTGATGATTTTGTGTTGTTCTTGTGAATGTAACAGATGGAATGACGCATCATAAGAGAGGGGGAATATTGTCGGAGAGAGGTAATCTAACCTTGTAAGACTTTAAGGTAGTAATGGAATTCACACACTCACTAGAATTTGTCTATGAGGCTTGTTATGAATGATTTATTTGAGGAATGTTTGTGTGTGCCTATATTTTTTTCTTAATTGAAAGTAAGAATTCATTTAGGATTAAAATAATACTATATGTAACTTCTAGTAAGAAGTATACTTGATTGTTGTACATATTTGTATTGTCTTTTTGTTGTTAACAAAAGTTAGATACCATGTAGTGTAAGGTATAATTCTAGGAAATAAATATTATGTCATTGATTTGCTATGGGATTGATGTAAATCTTTGTGGAAAATAGGATGCATTAGGAATGATAGATTTTCTAGTTCCATAATAAATAATACATTAGTTGAAATTATTTCTTAAATGTTATATTTCATTCAAAATGGAAATGAAAACCTTAATTGATACGAAATTTCTATCTTGATTAGAGGGATGTTAAAAATTTCTTAAAGCATTGAGGATGATGCATTGTTTAAGGGGGGAAGGATGTCACAACCCAATTCTTTTAATGTTGAGCTGGCATTTTTAAATTAATATCTTACATTATCATTAAGTTTTATACGAGTGGGTGTTTAAAGTGGGGGACAAATATTAACTTAATTTTAAATCATTCCCTGAATTTACTCTGAGATTCCCATGCATGCCAACAAAGGTAGGGTGAAAGTGGAAGTTGAGAATGGTGACTATAGTTTTTTTGGATATTTTTTTACATGTAACTAGTGTAGAAATGGGAGATAAAAATTTATGATGGGGGGGAAATCATTTTCATGTGGAGGAATAAAGCCAGAAATGAAGATATGGAGGATGAAGGGATTAGGATTGAGGATTGTGTATATGCTTTCGATCTTGTTTTAGAAATGCTTTGAATTCATAATTATCAATGTCTATAGGAGATTATTGATCGCCTTGAATTTTTGCCCCTCTTTCACATCTATGAATTCTGAAGAGAGTTGTAGGAAAGAATGGACGACTTGCGTACACTGTTGTAAAAAAATTATGGTTGGGGTTGCCTTTTTTCTGTGTAATTATTTTATTAGTAGAGTTGGGTTTTCATGGTGTTACCTCACAGATGTTGTTCTCTCTTGTTTGATGGCGTGGATCTTGGATTTCTCTTCATTTTAAGCAACAAAAGATGATAACAAATAAATCATGCAAGTGATGCATTGAAGTGAATGAAAGCCATTGTTCTCCACTAATTTTGTAGATTGACAAGTATGTCGATGTTGAATAAACCCTAAGCATGTTACTTCTCAAATTTCTTAAGGGTTTTGATCATCATTTTGTATGCACCCTAAAATGGTTGCCTAGACTTTGGGCCCCATTTATTAATTTATCAATTTCCTAAATCAATCCTCTGCAATTTTCAAACCAATTCCTTGATCAAATCGCAATTAAATAAATAATTCAAATATTTCTAAGGTTTGATCATTTCATCAATAATTTTATTTAATTAAAAGAAATATTCCTCTTTTAAATAAATAAAATAGGCTTATTTAATTAAAAGAAATATCTTAAATAAAATAATCTTATTTAATTAAAATCCCTTTTAATTGAATGATTTTATCTTATTTAATTTAATATTCCTCTTTTTATTAAATAAACTTATGTTATTTAATTAAAAGAAATATCTTAAATAAAATAATTTTATTTAATTAAAATCCCTTTTAATTGAATGATTTTATCTTATTTAATTAAATATTCTTCTTTTTATTAAATAAACTTATCTTATTTAATTAAAAGATAATTCCTCTTTTAAATAAATAAAATCCCCACTTCAAGCAAAATCTATGATGGAAAAGGAAATAAATCAAATAAAAAATAAAACAAAAATCCTTTTCCTGATTCTTTCCTTTTTGCCTTTTTTTTTGGATTTATCCCACATTGCTCTTGGAGATGATTTCTCTTCCACATTTTCTTATATAAGGAGCCATCTCCTTCTCGTTTTGGATCCCAGAATTTTCATACTATTGTTATGCTGCAGGTTTGGAGATAAATCTTGGAAGAAACTTTTTGAGCATTTGGAGCTTTGATATTTGAGACTTCTTTCTTCTTATCTTCTTCTCTCATGCCTCATGGAAATCCATAATTTATATTAGTATTGCATTTACATAATAGTTTAGATTCATGTTTCCTTTCATTGTTCTAGCTTAATCCACATAGCATAATTAGCAAGGATTTGTAATAGTTTCATTTCAATAGAATAGTTTACTTTCTTCCATTGTTATCATCTAGACTAGTTTCATTTGCATGCAATAACTTGGTGATCATGGAGATTAGCATGCTTGCTATTCATCTTTGAATCTCTCATTTCTTAGTGTACTTGCATGGATATAACTAGGTCAATCTGAGGGCCTCATAATACAACCTCTGCACTCCACGAATAGAGAGTTGTGAATCGCTATTTGAGACCTCATTATTGAGTGTTCTTGAATGTAATGATTCACAGAAGTGTGACACTTTTATAGCACACATTTTTGGCACCCACCATGTGGCAAACCACTTTTACATGTTGGTTTTGATTATTTTTAGAGCTAAGCCCCTTCTGCAGATTTGCTTGGAGACTAAAACCCTAGATTTTCACATATTTGATCATATCTCCCAAACGGCTTGGTTTTTTGGTCTAAAAATTATTTTTCAGCTTGATGACATATCAGAGAAGCTCCAAATAACAATTCATAATTTTCTAAAGTATTTTTTATTTTTTATAATTTTTTCTTGATTTTTCATAAAAAATTAGTTTTCAGCGCAAATTAGCATATTTTTCAAATTATAATGGGGGTCTATTCTTTATGTTTTGAATTTGGATGCAATATCATAGCTCAAATAATTGATTTACAAAAATTGGTCTATTTTGGTAAAATGGGTCTCTATGGCACAAATGAAGAGATTTTTCTAAAATTTTTACATTTTTGGAAAGCTCTCTATTTTTTAGTAGGGGTCTCTATTTTGCATTTCTATTTTTTGGATGAAATCATATTAAAAAAAATCAGATCTTGTTGACTAGGTCAAATGCAAAAAAATAAAATTTTGTGATGAGTATGCACTTATTTTTCATTGTTCAATGCATGATATGAGTTGTCATTTGGATTATTTGTTGGCTATTATTTCTCCTAAAAATTTATTTTTAGATCTAACCCTAGGGTTTGCATAAGTTGGATATACATTGCATATCTTGTTTGCTTGTTGGAGAGTTCGTGGCTTGCTTGCACAAACAAAAGCTCAACAAAAATCTACTAAGCGTGTCGCATTGGACTTGAGGTATTTTTTTCAATCTCTATAGCACTTGGATTTTGGGCATAAAATTAATCTATCATGTGTTTGGCTTGGGTGATTTATTGCTTTCATAAATCACATTTCAATTTTGGGACTTTAAAAAGAATATAGATTCATTTCTGACATATGTGTTTCACATTGATAAGTAGGCCCTATTAACACTACTCATGGTTCTTGAGAGAGTGGGTTTCCAGTGAAAATCTTCTCAATGAGAGAACCCTTGTAGGTAGGGAGGTTACTAGAACTATCTTTGCATTCTACTAGATTTGTAGTCTTTGACTTTTCGATTGATGCATTCTCTCTCCAGAGAGGTTGATAGATCATGATTTATTGACATTACGAATCTTGGTAAGATAGTTTTAGTCTTAGCATGTTAGAATGAATCTGTCTTCTATGTTTGGGTGAAGAGAAAAGGATAGAGGATTATGCTCTACTCCCTTTTTGGGTAGTACCAGAAACTCATACCCTTGGATCGAAACCAAGTCCCCATGTGGTCCTTGTTGTGAGTCACCTTTTAGAGAGGGTTAACCATAGTAGACATTCCCTTCATTGGGTAAACCACGTTGACGGAACCTCAAGCGGTAATAGCCACTTTTTTTGTGGTAGTGACAAACCACTATACAAATGTCCTTGTGGAAGAAATCTCCACGGGTACAGTTTCTTGATGGGCTGTCAGAGCTCCTCAGCATCTCCAATTGATTAATTTCTTGGAATGTGTCAAAACCCCAGTGCACCTGGATTGGAGTTCACCTTCTTGAAATTGTAAAAGTTGCATAGTCAAGCCATTATTAAACACCATAGTGCAGCCAATTTTTTTCTTTTTAGGACTCTATGTGTGATTGGGAAAACATTTTGGAGAACATACACAAGTAGTATCTTTAAGGAATAACATACTAAGTCAATATTCATGTTCATGAGAAAGGTTTATTTGTCCCTTGCTCATTGTTTGAAGACGTTTGCTTGCTGAAACTCCATGGTTGTTGTTCTATGTGCTTGATAAATGCTGGAAATGTGTTAATATGCCTAGTTAATTTTTTAAAACAATCAAGAAACTTAGTTCCTAAGTTTTACACACTTGCTAGCCAAACCATTGTACAACACTGAAAACTCATCACACACTATTCTGAATTTTATCATGTGATACTTTGCTACTATTTTTGCATTGTACATCTTGCCTAGATTTTATTGCACTAGTAGCCTAGAAACTGTTGCCTAACGTATGTGAGAAATATCACCCTGGAAGATTTTATCACCTTGTTTGCCTGGAAACTCTCGCACAGAGTTATTTTACTATTTCAGTTGTCTACAATCTGAAACTACTTAGTGTCCTATTTTTCAGTCTCGTTGGTTGATCCTGGTCAGATCAGGTTGTTTATCCTATCATTGGAAGCTTGTTTACACTTGGGATTCTTGTGTTTTGACCTTCTGATTAGTAACCTTTGATCTTGCAAGTGATCTTGCTTGGAATAAGTGTGTCAGAAATTGCTCTTGTTGAAAGAGACCAACCTTTGGATTCTTTGATAGCATACTTGGAGAGTCATAGCAGTCTCATGTCCAATTCACTTCCACCTAAATTCAATGTCAAACAAATATAACTTGGTTAACATCATCCTCCTGATCCATATGTGTTAGGATACTTATCCTTTTATTATACACCTTTGTGGTAGTGTTGAGTTACACCTTTTGCAATTTTCTATCTCACCATCTCTATTTTGGACAATTGAACACTTTTACTATCCTAGTTTGATACCAATGTTTCTTAGGGTCATCTTATCACCAAGTGCTTTCCCTTTCATGTCAGTTACGACAAGGTATCAAGTAAGTAAAGGGAAAAAACCTCAGATAGTCTTCAACCAATTACCCCATGTTCAAACTCGCCAAAGATGAAAAGAAAAGGAACTCATATTTGACCAATCACCTAGGAGCGAGTCTGAAGTTTGGTTTAATCCTAAGAGTAATCCTAATGAGTTGGGCACATCTTTAGCACCCTCTTATTTAGATATGGACATGAGTTATACCATGACTAGAAAGGAGAGGGAAGCAATGGATCAAACTCTTGATGACATGTTTCAGAGACATAGAGACAACATGTTGTTTGATCAACCAGAATCACCCCCTATCAACACTAGATATTTGGATGCTCATCAAAGAGTTGAAAGGTATACAAGACGAGCTCACCAAGATGAACAGTCACAACATGAAGACCAAAACAACAAATCTTGTGATGCTCATGTCAATGCAACGTATACCAATGACTTGTTCAAACATTCAAGATCCAATTCTCCACTCTAAACAACCGCAAGGTATACAAGTGAAAGGCTCAAAAGAATTGAGCGTGAAAAGAAAGCCTTTTTGGAGGAACAAGCTGCAAAAGAAGAGAGATTTAGACTCTTAGAGGTGGAACAACAAGCCTTGTTAGAATTGGAAAGGAAAACCTCTCAAGAAGAACAAGATAGGCTTTTAGCCCAACAACTTAATGCCCAATTCAACAATAGGGGTACCAACAGTGGAAACAACTCTCCACCATCTACTCCCTTAGGAACTCTATGAAGTAGAAGGCATTCAAGAACCCCTTCAAGATCTCCTAGTCCTAGAGGAAGAAGGACTTCACAACATGACCATTATAGGAGACGAACAACTCCTAGGAACTCAAGACAACCCTCCCAACATGGAGGAAGTAGTACAAGTTTTGATGCTCAAGACTTTATGAGGATGCAACAAGAACCACTATTCCAATAATATGTGGAGAAGTATCTAGAGAAAAATAAGAATAAGTTCCTAGAGAGCTTGATTAACAAGGGTGCCAGAGTTCCTTACAACTTTGATGTGGATAGGAAAATCAAGAAACAAAGCCCATCACAAGAAGAGGAAATCAAGCAAATGAAAAGCATGATGGAGAAAATGATGGCACCAAAGAGTTCTTTCAACCTTGACTCTATTTGTCCAAATCCTTTTGATAGGAGTGTGATTATGAGGGACTTCCCTAGGAAGGTTGAAATTCCATAGTATGACAAGTATGATGGCAATGGTGACCCACATGACCATGTGCGTCAGTTCTACATCATGAGTTTTGAGTTTCACCAAGATGACTCTTATCTGATAAGATTATTTCCAAGGAGTCTCAACAACCAAGCAATGGAGTGGTTTACCAACATAACCCCTCCTATCAAAACTTTTAAAGAACTTGTCCACAGATTTGTACAACATTTTGCATACAACATGTCAAGATCAGTCACTATGCTAGACTTATGCAATTTGAAACAGAACCAAGGGGAATCCTTTGTTACCTTCCTACAAAGATGGAGACGACTGTGCTCTCGATATTCTAGGACTATCCCTAAGCATGAAAGGATTGATATCATTATTAGCAACTTGGTGCCTGAAAAGCGGTATGAGGTTCGGAAGATGGTCTTTGATTGCTTCGACACTATGGTCGAAACCGCATGTAGGATAGAGGATGTCTTGAAGGAGCATGGTATTTTGACTAAACATAACAATAACAATAACAATAATAGTCAAAATAATAATAACTCTCATAAAGACAAAGGGAAGAATGTGCATTGGAATAAAAATAAACAAGTGGTCAATGATGGAGTTGTGGACTCTTCCCAACCTAAGGATCAAGGTTTCCTTCACTTGTCTAGTGCAGTTCAAGCTATGAAGCTCAATGCACTTCCTCAACAAGAGAGCAGACCAAGGTATCAAGAGAAGCCCAAGAAGGAAAAACATCAATTTTCAAAGCTTGATGATTCCTATGAGGATGTTTTCAAAATGCTTATTTCCAACAATCTTGCACATCCTCAAGATCCTGCAAAACACCATATTCCTGATGTCAAACCGCATTGGTGGGATGAGAAAGCTTTCTGCAAATTCTACAATGGCATTGGACATGACATCGAACATTGTTGGAAGCTGAAGCATATCATCCAAGATCTAATTGAGTGTGGAAAGCTTAAAATTGATGGGTTGAATACCAATGCTAATCATAAAGCATTTAAAAAGCCTTTTCCAAAATATGAGAAGGGGGAAACCTCTAAAACCAAGGAAGGCAATGCTGTAATCAACTACACCTACACAGCTATGGAGAATGTGGTTAATATGTTGGAAGTTGTGGAGGAAAGTGTCAACATGATAATAGGAAAAGGTCTCTATGGCTATGACTCTCCTCCTATATTTGATAAAGGACCCATTGTGGTGCTAAGAGGTCCCAACTCTATGGTGTCTTCCCAAGGTCTTAATGTAGTAATAAGAAGTCAAGGTCCCATTGTCCTTAGAGGACCCAATTCTGGTCAAACCAGTAAACCCAAGAAAGTGACATCCAAGAATTTCACCACCAAATTAGTTGTGTGTCCTCAATCAAACTATAACCTTGTTGATCAATTACAAAGAACACCAGCTCAGATTTCAATCTTTAAGCTTTTAGAATTGTCTCCAAGACATAAGCAAATCCTTGACGATTCTTTGCGTACAACAAATGTCCCTACCAACATAGATGTCAATCAATTCCAAAACATGGTCAATCACCTTGCCAGCCCTCATTACCTAACATTTTCAAAGGAAGACAATAAAGCTTTGAGCCATCTGCATAATCTTGCCCTTCACATTGAGGTCATGATCCATAAAACCCATGTCAAGCGTGTGTTGATAGATGGGGGCGTTGGGTTCAACATTTGTTCTTTGAGTTTGTTGAAAGTATTGGGTTATTCTGAAGAAGCCATTAACACTCAGCAGAAGATTACCATTAAGGCCTATGATGAGGCAAAAAGAAGCTCCAAAGGGTTGGTCGTCCTTCCTGTTAGGATTGGTCCTATTGAAAAGGACATTTTGTTCCAAATTGTTGATGTTGGTCCGCTGGCATACAATATCTTACTAGTTAGATGATGGATCCATGACATGCAAGCAGTACCATCTACCTACCATCAATGTGTTAAGTTCCCCTATAATGGAGTAGAAGTCTGTATACTCGGGGATAGCACATTATCAGTCAATGCAATTTTATCAGGGACTCACATCCCTCTCAATAGAGAAGCGGAGAATTTTGATGCAACTCTAGAACAATGCAAGAATAAGCTCAAATCCATAGACCTTGGTATGGGAGGATATCAACTTGACTCCTTTACAAAACTACCAATATCACCTAGGTCTTATGGTAAACCATCACAACAGATGCGACCTTCATCTTTCACCATGAATTTGTTTGGCACATTTGTAGAGTCCTCAGTGCCCATCCAAGATGAAAAAGAAGAGGTGGCTATCAAGGACTAGATCTATAGAGAAGACAAATACATGCATAATGAAAACTTCTCTCCCTCTCCTAAGACTTATGGAAGAGGGTATAATCTTGTTAAAAATATGGGCTATTCAGGACATGGTCCTCTTAGTCACAGACTAGATGCTAGAGCTGAAGCTCTCGATCATGCTCTTTTTGGATGCAGGTCTAAAAAAATGGTTGGCCTAGGTTTTGAAAAAGATAACCAGAGCACTATTCATATCCTTGGTGAGACAGATAGTGAGGATGAAACAAAGTATATGCCCAATTTGGAAAACCAATAGAACATGTGTGAAGATTGGGTTCCTTCCACCAATCTCCTTTGGGGAGATTTAGATGAGCCAGTTGCAAATGTAACAGTTGAAAGCATAGAACTAGATGAGTCCGAAGTTGAGGATCCCATTAGATAATGACAGTGAGAGAACATTATTCGCTTGATGGAGAGAGATGTTACCCTAGATGATATTCAAGCTTCTACATCGAGATGCCCAAAAGTCAGGATTTAGATACAAACTCACATGAATATGAATGGGACTCTCTCTCTGATGCTTCTATAGTTGACATGGATGTTGATTTCATCCATACATATAGCTCCCAACTTGAGGTAGCTAACGATTCAAGTGTAGGATTAGAGGATTTGAATCCGCATGTCACTTTAGTGGATGATGCTTTGCTTGGTTGGATAAATCCTAATTTGGGTACCTTAGAAGGATACCTGATAGATCCTAACTCTGCAATCACCAGAGATGATCCCATCAGCATTAACAACATCAAACCTATCATTGACCTACCCTTTGCTAATCCTCATCTCATTGATTGGTCTCAACGATATCAAGAGCCTCAGCTCCTAACTTTCCAGAATGACTATGAGATAGCTTGCTACCTAAATGCCCTTGAGCCCATAGTCTCTTCCACTAGTGAACCAACTACAAGCATGACAAAATTGGATATCAAGTACCTTAGTCACAAAATGGAAAGAAAATAAAATAAAAAGAATAATGGTTCTGATGGTGAAAACCACTATGTGGCAGTATCAAAACCCAAAAAAGTAAAAATAAAGGATGTATCCAAGGGTGAAAACCTCTCTAAGGCACCTAGGGATGAGGTACTTGATCATCTTCCAAGTTATTTTCAAGATAGATCATCAGTGCTTGTTGAGCCTACACAGTCAGTAAACTTGGGTACAGAAGAAGCGCCACAAATTGTGCATTTGGCTCAGTCTCTATCAACACAAGAAAAAGAAACATATACCAAGTTCCTACAGAGCAAGAAAATCAATTTTGCTTGGACTTACTCAGATATGCCAGGATTGGACACTAATCTCATTATGCATCATTTGTCCATAGCTCCAAGTATCAAACCATTTAAACAAAAATTGAGGAAAATGCATCCTCACATAGCTCTTCTTGTCAAAATTGAACTAGAAAAACTCCTAAGTGCAAGATTTATAAGAGCTATTGATTATGCCGAATGGATTTCAAATATTGTCCCAGTTTCTAAACATGACAAATCCATTCGTATCTGCACTGATTTTAGAGACCTTAATAGAGCATGCCCAAAGGATGATTTTCCACTTCCTAACATAGACATGATAGTGGACATGACTGCGGGTTATGAGATCGATTCCTTAATGGACAATTTTTCTGGGTATAATCAAATCAAGATAGCTCCTGAAGACCAGGAAAAGACTGCATTCACTTATGCATGGGGTACCTACTGCTGGAATGTTATGCCCTTTGGACTGAAAAATGCAGGAGCTACTTATCAAGGAGCTATGAAAACTATCTTTCATGACATGATGCATAAGAATATGGAAGATTATGTGGATGACACCTTGGCTAAATCTAAAACAAGAGATACACACTTAGGTGATTTAGAAGTCATTCTAGATCATGTGGAACAGTTTCAATTGAGGTTAAATCTAAAAAAGTGTGAATTTGGAGTCACCTCTGGAAAACTTCTAGGATTTATCATTTCAACCAAAGGAATAGAGGTAGACCCAGAAAAAGTTCAAGCAATCTTGGATATGCCACCTCCCAAAAACATTAGCCAAATGAGGAGTCTCCAGGGATGTCTTCAATCTATAAGGAGGTTTATTTCACAACTAGAAGATAGAGCTCAACCCTTCAATAAGACATTGCATAAGGGAGTTAAATGTGTCTGGAATGAAGATTTTCAGAAGAGCATTGACCAAATCAAGAAGTACTTGGCAAATCCTCCAATATTAATGCCTCCTATCCCAGCGAAGCCACTCATTTTATATGTTTCAGCAATATAATCTTCCTTGGGGGAATTATTAGCTCAACTTTATGACACTAGAAAAGAAAGAGCCATATATTATATCAGTTGTATGCTTGTTTCATATGAGGTCAATTACACTAGTATTGAGAAAGCTTGCCTCACTGTGGTGTTCGCTTCCCAAAAGTTGCGACATTACATGCTTGAGCATATAATACACCTCATAGAAAAAATTGATCCTCTCAAGTATTTGCTTGGTAAGGTTGCTCTCATAGGTAGACTTGCTAAGTGGATGATGGTCTTGTCAGAATTTGACATAGAGTATGTTGAGTGTAAAGCTATAAAAGGACAAGCCATTGTAGATCAACTAGTTGATTTCCCAATTCAAGACAACATGCCTATTCAAGTTGAATTTCCAGATGAGCACCTAATGTACATGACTCAGAGGACATGGAGGATGTTCTTTGATGGCTCTTGTATGCAAAATGGTTTAGGAGTTGGAGTGTTATTTTTTTCTCCTCATGGGTACACAATTCCTAAGTCCTACAAACTATTGTTCCCATGTACAAATAACATTGCTAAATATGAAGCCTTGACAAATGGATTAAAAATGGCTATAGAATGGAGAATCACAGAGCTGCATATTTATGGGGATTCACAATTTATTATCAACCAAGTTAATGAAGAATACTAAACAAAGGATGAAAAAATGGCACCCTACAAGAAAATGGTTGATTCTTTGAGGCGATATTTCACATTTGTTACATTTCAACAAATCCCTAAAAAAAAGAACAAAGCAGCTGATGCTATGGCTACATTGGCTTCATTCCTTCAGCTAGAACAACATTAATCTAGATTTGAATTCCTGGTGGAAGAGCTACACTATCCCATTTATGACTCCCAAGAAAGCCAAGTTGTTTGTATCCTTGTTGGCCATGAGTCATCCCACTATGGTGCCATTTACTCATATCTCTATGAGGGCATTATCCCCAAAACCTTCAACCATTCTGAATGATGAAACCTAACCCAAAATGCCTCTCACCATACCCTTATCTCTGGTGATTTGTATAGGAGGGGTTTAGATGGGACACTTCTTAGGTGCTTGGAAAAGGATGAGTCCGACCAAGCATTAGTTGACATCCACGAGGGCATTTGTGGAGGACATTCCAATGGTCTTGCCATGGCCGAAGGTTGCTTAGGGCTGGGTACTATTGGCCTACCATGTAGATAGATGTAGTAGCTTTTGCCAAATCATGTGAAAAGTTTCAAAAACATGGAAACCTGATACATGCCCCAGGCAGGGAGCTTATTCCGTCTATATCTCATTGGCCATTTCAATGCTGGGCCTTTAACCTTATTGGGCAGATTCACCCCAACTCATCAGGTGGACACAAATTTATCATCACTACTACTGACTACTTTACCAAATGGGTGGAGACTGTTCCACTTTCTGTTGCCTCGGGCAAGACAATTTCTCTGCTCATCTTAAACCACATCATTTTTCGGTATGGAGTGCCCTCTGAAATAATCACTGATAATGGAGGTCAGTTTAAAAACAAGGACCTTACACACCTCTACAAGAAGTTCAAGATAAAACAACATTGGTCCTCCATTTACTTCCCATAAGGAAATGGACAAGCAGAGGCATCTAATAAGACCATTGTTAAAATTCTCCATAGAATAGTCCACAAGAATGGTAGAGATTGGCATCTATAGGTAAATCCAGCCTTATGGGCTTATAGAATGAGTATTCATACTCTAACTAGGGCTACTCCTTTTTCCCTTACTTATGGCACTGAAGTAGTGTTACCTTTAGAGGTAGAGATTCCTTCACTTAGAGTTTCTCTCAAAGGTCTAGTTACGGATGAAGACTATTGCATCATGAGACTTTAGGAATTGGAACTTTTAGATGAAAAGCGTAAAGCATCATTTGATCACATGAGGGTCCACCAAAAGTGTATGTCCAAAGCATTCAACAAGAAGATTCGCCCTAGAGAATTCCAAGTGGGAGATCTTGTTTTACAAGAAAACCCTAAGAACCAACAACATAGAGAACAAAAGGGAAAATTCAAACCTAATTGGCTTGGACCCTACATTATCATAGTGACTTTTGGGACATGTGCTTACTTATTATCTGATGAAGAGGGAGAGAAGCTCCCTGATCCTATCAATGTCTTGCACCTGAAGAAGTTCTATTCATGGTGCCCTTTCTGTCTGGGGGCATCCTTTGTATATATTTATTGATCCTGAAAAAATACCAAAAAAATTCATATATGATGCTGAAAAAATTCTAAAAATCAAAAAATGTCCTAAAAAAGAGCATCCTAGTAAAAACCTAGCAATAGGTGTTTTGATGTCTCACAAAAAAATTTTCAAAAAATTCAAAAAAAGAAAAAAGAAAAAAGAAAAAGTGCCTTGGTGAAAACTTGGAAACAGACGCTACTTGAGGCCTTTGCACCCCTATTTCTTAGCATGCGTACTCGACACTTAGCATTTCTCCATCATGCCTTGTCTTTGTTGCCTTGGTTTGGAATTGGTCTTTGTCTTTGTTTAGGGGTCATAACTGTGTTAGCTTTGGTCTCTTGGACACGTCAGTCTTTAGGACACCTCACAAACAGTGTTTTTCAACACCACCTGAATTGTGTTTTTCCACACAACCCTTGACATCGAGTGTTTTTCAACACTTATCAATTTCTAGTTTTGTCAAGTGATTTTACCTGCTTGCAAGCATTTGGTCATTATCCTCAAAACTCAGTATCAGTGAACACACTTAAATTTTTAAACACATCACTTAATGTTTGAGCGATGTCATGATCTTTTCTTTATGTGCTGACTGTTATTGATTTTTGTTGAGTGTCCTTGTCTAATAAGTCTCTCCATGATGCATAGCTAGAAGACTTGATATGGGGCATTTTTTTAATTGCTTTCTGCTTGTGGGTGTGGTCTTGAAGCTCTTGAGTGTCTCTTGTTGTTCCCTTGACACACTTAGGAGATTCGAAGCATCATCCTTGACTATTTTTGCACAACCGTTCTTATGGTCATCTCGACATCTATGCCTTGATGCAAGAGTGGTTTTGCTACATTAAATTGGGTAAGCTAACATTGAAGTCATCTTGACCCTTATGTCTTTGATGCTCATGTTAGAATCTTTCCACATTCCAATCCGATATAAATCATATTCATATCTTCATAGTTGCATTTGTGACTAGTGATGATTGTGTGATTTTTTGATGTCCATTAATAATGGCCCAATGATGAAAATAAGTTCCTTAACATTCTCTAATGAATGATGAACACAAAATCCTATGTTACAATTTCTCTATTGCAAGTGCACCTTTGCATTTTTATGTAGCTTGCATTGTTAGACTTCATGTTAATTTGCATTTTTAGGCTGCATTAGGAGTTTGAGAGGGTTTTCCTTCATCTTTCTTTTGGACTTTTAATCAACTATGATCACGTTTTGATCTTCATTTCCTTGTCTTCTTTCATGATCTTAATTGAAACTCTCTATCTTAAACAGTTGATTGATTTTGGGGCATCCTCTTGCTTAAGGAAAATTCTATTTCTTCTCTCCATTTCTTTCCATTTCTTCCAATTTTCTATCTTCCATTCGCTTTCACCCCACTTCTTTTCTTCTAATTCAACCTTAGGGCATAATCTTTCTTCATGATCTACCTTGGTTCTGTGATCCTTATATTTTTCATCTTACATCAAGAACCTTACCTTTAGTTTGATTTGATCAAATTTGTCAATTTACTATTTCTTCTCTATCTCATTTCGATTTTGATCACGAGGGGGCAGTACCTATCAAACTTCAATCCTTGATTCAGCTTTATCAAACCTATCAGTTAAACCTTGCTTGAGATTCTTATCTCTTATCTGAGACTTGGCAATTACCTATTTATAGGGCTGTTGGCCTTATCTTTTTCAATCGGCTTATCCTTGTCCTGATTTGTTCCCATCCGTCGAACACACGTCTGGGTTGTTTTGTGATCCCAAATCGATCTCACATTTCAATTACATTCTTTGTCTACATGTGATCCCAGATCGATCTCACATTAGTCAAAGAGGGGCAAATGTATGCACCCTAAAATGGTCACCTAGACTTTGGGCCCCATTTATTAATTTATCAATTTCCTAAATCAATCCTTTGCAATTTTCAAACCAATTCCTTGATCAAATCGCAATTAAAATAAATAATTCAAATATTTCTAAGGTTTGATCATTTCATCAATAATTTTGTTTAATTAAAAAAAAATTCCTCTTTTAAATAAATAAAATAGGCTTATTTAATTAAAAGAAATATCTTAAATAAAATAATCTTATTTAATTAAAATCCCTTTTAATTGAATGATTTTATCTTATTTAATTAAATATTCCTCTTTTTATTAAATAAACTTATTTTATTTAATTAAAAGATAATTCCTCTTTTAAATAAATAAAATCCCCACTTCAAGCAAAATCTGTGATGGAAAAGGAAATAAATCAAATAAAAAATAAAACAAAAATCCTTTTCCTGATTCTTTCCTTTTTTTACCTTTTTTTTGGATTTATCCCACATTGCTCTTGGAGATGCATTCTCTTCCACATTTTCTTATATAAGGAGCCCTCTCCTTCTCATTTTGGATCCCAGAATTTTCATACTATTGTTATGTTGCAGGTTTGGAGAGAAATCTTGGAAGAAGCTTTTTGAGCATTTGGAGCTTGGATATTTGAGACTTCTTTCTTCTTGTCTTCTTCTCTCATGCCTCATGGCAATCCATAATTTATATTAGTATTGCATTTACATAATAGTTTAGATTCATGTTTCCTTTCATTGTTCTAGCTTAATCCACATAGCATAATTAGCAAGGATTTATAATAGTTTCATTTCAATAGAATAGTTTACTTTCTTGCATTGTTATCATCTAGACTAGTTTCATTTGCATGCAATAACTTGGTGATCATGGAGATTAGCATGCTTGCTATTCATCTTTGCATCTCTTGTTTCTTGGTGTACTTGCATGGGCATAACTAGGTCAATCTGAGGGCCTCATAATACAACCTCTGCACTCCACGAATAGAGAGCTATGAATTGCTATTTGAGACCTCATTGTTGAGTGTTCTTGAATGTAATGATTCACAGAAGTGTGACACTTTTATAGCGCACACATTTAAGATCAAGATAGTAAATAATGACAAAATTAGTTTTTTATCATAAGAAAATCCTCAGCATCATCTACGATTTCTATTTTATATAGCATATGCATGGAATTTACTTGATTCCTATTGCTCATGGTAAATATTTAATTATTTCCACACCATCCTTCTTATGTTGTATTATGGAAATTAACTGTACAAAGTTCTATGATTCATTTATTTTATTGATGCCCTTTAAAATGTCATAATTAATACAACATGAATTTCTTAAACCTCTTGAAGATTAAAGCTGAAATTTGATGAAAGTTGTTGAACTTTTTAACACTGCTATTCTTTAGCTTAACCCTATATGCACCCAAAAATGGTCGCCTAGACTTTGGGCCCCATTTATTCGATTTATCAACCCTGAATCAATTTTATCAAAAATCAACATTTTTCAACATTATCAATTTCCTTGATCAAATCCTAATTTTATCATTTATTCGATTATTTGCCTTGGGCTAACCATTTTATCCTAAGTTTTTATTTACTTAAAAGGAATATTTCCTCCCCTTTTAATAAATAAAAAAGCCCCCTTTTCCTCTTATCCTAAGTTGCACAAATAAAGCATTATTCTTATTTATAAAAAGAGAATCAAAAAATTCAAAAATTCAAAAAAAATAAATAGAAAAAGTGCCTTGGTGAAAACTTGGAAACAGGCGCCTTGGTAGCAAAAATACAAAAAAAAGAAAAAAGAAAAAATTGCAATAAAATCCAAGTGGTGAAAACCTGGAAATAGGCGCTACTTGTGGCCTTTGCACTCCTACTTGTTAGCATGCGTCCTTGACACTTAGCCACTTTCCCTCATGCCTTGACCCTATTTGGCTTAGTCTGGAATTGGTCTTTATCTTTGTATAGGGGGCATACCTGTTGGCATAGGTCCTTTAGGTGCGTTTGTCTCTTGGGGCATTTCACAACATGTGTTTTTCAACACCACCCCAAACAGTGTTTTTCAACACTACCCTTGCGTCGAGTGTTTCTTAACACTTATCAGATGTCTTACCCAATAGTCTAGTATGGTGCGATATTGCTCATTTGCAGATGTGATACTCAGAGTTTGACTCTATGACCAACACACACACACACACACTTAAACAATCAACTCGTTGAGATATGTTGGCTTTATTTTTCTTTGTGTGCTATCTGTGAGGATTTCTTTGATGAGTGGTCTCCCCCTGAGAAGTTTTCGATGATGCATAGCTAGAAGACTGAGGGTATGAGAACATGTTTTATTTCTTTATGTGCTTGTGGGTATATTTTGTTGATCCTAACTGTCATGAGCATTTATACTAGTCTTACTTGACACTAGGGATTGACAAGATATTATCCTTGACTGTTTTGCAAGTGCATGCTTCTAGTTATCCTGAATTTCATGTGTCTTGATACAAGCATAATCTCGCCATATAAAACTTAGGTAATCTCACTGCATTAGTCATCTGGACCTCCATATCTTTGATGCCTAGGTGAGATTTCCACACTTCTATCTGATAAAGATCATATTCATATCCACATGGTTATGCTAGTGTGTATTGTATGATCTTGCGACACTACCAATAACACTCGATGATGATAATTAGATGTCTATAAGCGTTGTGACCTTGCAAGTCAACCACTTTTTCATAGTAGCTTGCATTTTTAGGTTCATGTTAGTCTAGTTTTGCATCTTGCATATAGAGAGAGCTCTCCTTTTCATTTTATGTGAACTAGTTGGTCACCTGTACTCATTTTCTGATTCTTCTTGATCATATCTTTCATTTTTGGTCTTTCATGTCACATCATTTTCTATCCATTTTCAGACTCAAAATCAAAATCTAAGTCGTGTTTCCAAGTTTTCTCATTCTTCTACGCAGTTGACTGACCTTTTGAGACATAATTCTATGATCTTTGATGGAATTTCTTCCTTTCCATGTCTTCCAAACTTCTAGTCTTTCATTCACCCCTTTCGCTTCCTCTCTCTAAGGTTTGACTTAATTTTTATCCTATATCTTTCCCAGTCAAACCTAGTCAACCTGGGGCATGTCTTCACTATTTGATGGTTATCTTATCATGCTCCATCCTTCGATTATGATTTATTGTGCCTTGATCAGGTTTATTAATTCCCTGTCTCTCCTCTACCTGATTTTGATTTTGATTTCGAGGGGGCAGTATCTATTGGATTTTAATCCTTGATTCCTTGATTCTCTTGATTCAGACATCTTTTGTGAGCTTTTGCTCAAATTTGAGATTCTTATCTCTTACTTTGAATGTGATCCCAAATAGACCTCATATCTGAGTTGTTTTGTGATCCCAAATCGATCTTACATTTCAACTTCATTCTTTGACTACATGTGTTCCCAAATCGATCACACATTAGTCAAAGAGGGGCAAATGTATGCACCCAAAAATGGTCACCTAGACTTTGGGCCCCATTTATTCAATTTATCAACCCTGAATCAGTTTTATCAAAAATCAACATTTTTCAACATTATCAATTTCCTTGATCAAATCCTAATTTTATCATATATTCGATTATTTGCCTTGGGCTAACCATTTTATCCTAAGTTTTTATTTACTTAAAAGGAATATTTCCTCCCCTTTTAATAAATTAAAAAGCCCCCTTTTCCTCTTATCCTAAGTTGCACAAATAAAGCATTATTCTTATTTATAAAAAGAGAAAAAGCACTTTTTGTCTCATATGGACATAAAGTCAACTCATATTTTCCTATTGGAGGATATTTGTGCACAAGGATCAAGCTTCCATTTTTCTCCACCGTTGATTAAGTCTTTTGCCTCTTAATCTCAATGGTCCATTTCACCTCATTTATTATAAAAGGAGAGCTCTCTCCTTCATTTGCATATCCATCTCTTTCATGCTAATGTTATGCTATAGGTTTTTAGGTCATTTGGAGCTTTCTTTGAAGACGTTCTACATCCAAGCTTTGAAGACTTGCTTTCATTGTTGCATTACATTCTAGTTGCATATTTTCTTTATTAGTTGCATTGTCATGGCATATTAGCTTAGATTTCCTTTTATGCAATAGAGTAATCTCACATAGTCTAATTAGGAAGGTTGTAATCTTTTTTTATTTCCTTTCAATAGCTTAATTGCATCTTCATCTTCATAGATTAATTTGCATACTCATATAGGTTGCATTGCATTGCATTCATTTGGATTCATTGAAGATATTGGCACTCTTGCCCTTGTCTTCAACCTTGAATCTCTCATTGTGTGGTTGACTAGCAAGGTCATATGCTTCATAGCTCTAGCTGAGAGCAAATTCATAATCTTGCAACTCCATGCATAAAGAGCTATGGATCAATTTGTGAGGGCTCATTGTTGAGTTTTCTTGCATGTAAGGATCCATAGAAGTGCACTACTTTTGTGTGTACAAACCCTAGCAATAAATTGCTTGTCAAAGGGTGAAAATTCACATCGCATTACAATAGTAATGATTAATTTCTCATTTGTACGTAATTTTCCTTAACTTTCTAGAATTATCATAAATAATCGTCACTTTTACATTTATATTCCCGATAACATTTACCTTATTATATCATCCTCTATTGTTATGCCTCGATCCTTCCTTAGAATTTCAATATAGAATCAAATGTCAGATTTTAGGTGGAGGTGTTATTATCATTCATTTTGAAGATAAATATACAAATCTTTGAAAAAAAAACTTTCCATTAGTATGGTTGTTCTATCTTGTAGAACATGAATAACACAAAAATATATTATCAATCTAAAAATGACTAAGAGAAAAGAAAACATTGGCTACTTTTCTTGATGATTTAGGTACTTGAAAGATGTGCTTAGAATCTGTGTGATTAATGAGGAGAATCTAAATAGGTGTTGTTTAAATATCTTATGCCTTTGTACTTATGTATTTCAGAAAATGCCTCTATTTGGGGAATCGTGTACCATTAGATAAAGCAAATTATTATTTACCAATCAAATTCAAGTTTTATTATTGAGTATCAATAGATGGCTTGACTTATTCGAAGTATGTTCTAATGTCAATTGCTCATTACATAATGGAGTGATAGTTGTTTGTCCTAAATTGAATGCACAAAGCTATGTGCTTTGGCTAAGTATATGTGTGTATCACATGTTGACTATGTAAAGTTGCTTATAATTTTGTATGCTTCTTGTAAAATTTGGGCTAACTTGCATACCATAGATATGTCCTTTATTATAAGAGTGATTGATGTATGTTTATTGTACCTAGAATTTCTATACAATACATAAGGGTGAAAACTTTTGAAATTAAATGCATGGATAATGATATCTAGGATGAGGTATGCACGTATTGAGAACTATTGAAAAGTATGAATGCATCATGGTGATATCTTGATCTTTTGTTACTAGTAATTTTTTTTTCCATATGTGGGACATATTTACAATTCTTGAAAAGATAAAATAAGAATAATATGTTGCTTCTTTGCATGATTATGTCTTATGCTTACTATGTAATCATTATTTTGTTGTTTTGGTTTATGGACTTAGCACTACTCAATTACATTACTCCTATAAGTTTTACTTGATTAGATTCTCTCTAGTTGGGTTGGGCATCTTTTGTGTCAGGAAAGATTCCGGGGAAGCATAATTGCTTCACGGTAGGGTGAAAACACACTCCTTCAATATTCTCGCCTTGATGATTTGTGTGAACATGTGATCGTAGCTTCTTTCAAGGACTTTCTTTAGTGCTTATGTTCCTATGTACTCATCCTAGTGGTATTGGTAATTTTTTTTATTTTTACCTTTATCATTAGATATGGAAGTTCATATTTGATCTAATCTTATCTTTTATTGACGTGATTCAACAGTAGGTCAAAAATATCATGTTGTTATTCAGACATGATGGTCTATACTCGAATTGTATTTGATGTGACATCTCTTATTATGACTAAATTTAGGACATTTGATAGATGGCCGACATTCCAATTAGCTTTGGACATAGGTATGCTTTATCAATTTGACAATTTGGGTTGATATTGGTATGTTTTTTATTTCTATATTATTAGGGAATCTTTTATATCATATGGACTTATACATTCGACCTTTCACTTGTTGAATGAGTCCTTAGCCTTAATTATTTTATTTATTTTTTTTGATGTAGCATTTGTGTCGAAAGGTCGGTCTTTACAAACTAGAACATCCTTAATCACCTCACTATAAGGATCAAATCTTGATGTCCAAGAGTGCACGAAAAACCTAGCACTCCCTAGAAACCACATACCTCCATTCAAAATTTTATAATGTTATGCCTTAGAATAAATACAATTCGTAGAAACCCTAATGCCCAAAAAATTTAATTCAGGATTGCATCGATAACATATCCAATTCTTCACCCTTTCTAGCGATGGCCAAATCCCTAAATTTTTTTCTATCATTGCTTTCTTATTCACATTCTCCACCTCCATATTAAGGCAACAATCTGTAATTTGTATGTAGAGGATACTTTTAGTGACCCGCACATTTACATTGTCAATCACCATCTTGAAAATAGATTTTCCTGCTTGATCATGTGAAAAAGGGGCATTCACCATTCTGCTAGTTCTCAACAACTCCTTTAGATGGTTCTTGAGACCATTTCCCCTCCCATTCACCCACTCCACCACTATCCTTGACCCTTTGCATGCACACACTGCTCATGATTGCAAAAAATTTGAGTTCTTAAGCATATTTTAAAAAAGTTTTTCCAATTCTCTATAAAAAACATTTGGAGGATCAGAATTCAATGGTGTTATTTTTTAGTCAAATTCATAGACCTATGTTTCATGAATAGTGGTTTACAAGAATCCATCTTTTATGGAAATTAATAGAACACTTAGCACTTATTGCATCTAGGTGATGCTGAGAGAGGTGAAGCATTAAAACTTTTAGGAGGTCACTCATCCCATTACTACTCGATCTTAAGTGTGCTTAACCAAAAAAAAATTTATGAAGTGAAGCCCACTTTGCTTGCAACCCCATTTACAAAACCTTTAGCAAGTGTTGTTCCTTATGGACCATTCATTATAAAGACCCTTAAGCTCATCAATTGATAAGTAGGAGATATTTTTCCACAATAAGTTAAATTGTGATATTGCTATCAGGAGTCAACTGTTTAGTTTTTTATTCAAACTCATTGACCCTTGTTTCATGAGTAGTGGTTCACAATAACCCATTTGTCAAGGGAATTAATAGAACACTTAGCACTTATTGCATCTAGGTGATTCTAAAAAAGGTGAAGCATCGAGATTTCCTGGGAGGTCACTCATCCTAGTACTACTCCACCTCAAGAATGCTTAACCATAGAGTTCTCTCCAAGGTTAAGCTCACTTTTCTTGCAACCTAATTTGCAAAACCATTAGATTTATTTTTCAAAATTGACGAGGATCATCCAATATTAATTTTTTTCAAAGTTCATCTCATTTTAAAAGATATTTTAATACCAATCAAGAAGTATTTTGAAGATCAAATTTATTTGTCAAAATTAATAAGAACCATCCAATATTAATTTTATTCAAGGGCCATCTCATTTTAAAAGAGATTTTAATGCCAATAAAAAAGGAATTGAGCCCTCATTGGTTGATTCCTCAAACATTTTAAAGGGGTTCATAGAGATTTAAAGTAAATGTCAAAATAGGAGATGTGTGGATTTAAATAAGGCCACAAACCACTTAAATATTTTTAAATATATAGCTTGATCGTTAACTTTAAAAGTAATACCTAATCTCCTTTTAAAGGAGTTGATCCAACTATAAATGAGAGAAATAATTTTTAACAAGGTTGAAGACATCTTTAAATTTGACATGGTTTTATGAAATTTTTAACCGATTATCTCAACAACCAACTATAGATTATGGAATACTATTGATTTAGAGAATTTTGTAACATTGATAAGTGTACAAATATGGTTGCAAGAGTAAAGAAAAATCATGAGAGGTGAACATGATAGAATAAAAAGCAATTGAATCATTTCCAAATGAGATCACAACAATTTAAGAGATCATTGAATTTGTTAGTGTCAACACACTAATTTGAAGGTGGTGTTGGAATAGAATGGAGTTTGTTATACATGGAATAAGGTGTGGAAGCTTTATAAACTAATGTGGAGTTTTTTTGACACTTAGTTGAAATACCATTAGTATTGTTTCACCATAAATTAGTCATAGCCCCACTAGAGGTACTTTGTAAGGGACTTGACAACTTATTATGATTACCACGTCTACAAGAATTGATTTTTTTAGGAGCTAAACTCACCATATGGTTCATATGATATTAAGAGCATGTCATGAACATCTAAAGAATAATCATTGTTTTGAGCACAAGATCTACCATAAAATGCTCAATCATACCTTACTTATTAATTCTTACACCTTTGAGTGTACTGTAACTTTTTTGGACAATATTGGTGAATTTTTATTTTTTTTACTCTTAGGATATTTCTTAGCTTCTTAACAATATGAGTGTTAGATAACAAATCAATACTTAGATAATTTATGTATGGTCAAGCAACCATAATTGTCTCCACTAGCATTGTTACATATTCAAATTTTATAATATTCACATGTCATAATTTTTTGAACATAATTTAGATCTTAGATGAAATTATTGTTCATTAATCTATACAGGATACTTAAAGCATGCTTTTAGCTAAACATATATTCAAATATTGTTAATAATCACAAAATAACTCAACATAACATTTGATTGTTTCATGAAATTTCCCTACATTGACTTCAAATGCTAAGTGTTTACTAAAATGTATGATAACTAGAAGTAAAAATAAAATAGTTAAATATTGAGATTAAAAAATATAAGGATTCTCTTGATTGCAGACTATTTGACAAATTGTCCCCAAAATAACTTTTGTAGGGTGGACATTAAACAACACTAGATGGGGGATTTTGAAACTCTTGGAGGAGATGTAGACTTTTAGAGGAGATTTATTCTCTCATAGTGCAAGACTAGATGGGGGATTTTGACATACACATAACAAATGTTGACCCTCATATGCAAGATTTTCTCTCATTATACATGGAGTATGCCAATATTTTATGTTCTCTCATATTGTATAAAGGTTTTTCAAGTTTGACAATCTAAAGATCTCTTGATGGAGTTGATTTATTTTTTATTACATAAAATAGGTTGTGGCGAGTACCTGAAACCTAGAACAAGTTTAAGATTTTACATTAAAGATCCACAACAAAAAGAGAAGACATCTAGCCAAAAAGGCCAATAACAGGGCCAACAATCAAAATATAGAAAAAAAGGACAAGGAGAGGACCAACACCAGAAACTGTACAAGTAAAGAACAACAAAGGAATAACTCAAGACATCTTCTCAAGAAGATTGGCCGCTTACACCTCCAGATGGTCAATTTTGTTGGCCACTTCCTTGATTTGGGTGAGATCTTCAGGGGAAGTAGTGGTGGCCCTTTTCCTTGTGCTAGACCTAGTATGCATTCCCGGTCCCAGGTCCAGGGTGACCTCTGGCTCATTAGTAGTCTACTCCTCAGCTTTGTCACAAGGGGTAGCTTCTATTTTGGTGATAAGAATTTTAATATGATCATTAGAGGCTTTAAGGATATTAAAACTCTACTCAACAATGCCCTTGAGGGTACACTCAATACCCAACACCCTATTCTCCATTTCCAGCATGAGGGCCTCTAGCTTGTAAAAGTCAGCCATGTTGAGGAGGGGTCAGGGGTAGGCCTATCCCTGTCAGTAGTTTCTTCTTTATTCTTGTCCATTTCTCCCATCTTGGATTTCAAATAAGCAAATTCAAAGGAAAAGACATTTTATAGACCTGTAGTTGTCCAACATACTGTTCCTAATATTATTGAGCAAGTTAAAATCAAAATCCCTAGTGGAATCACTCATGATAACCAACAAGGGATCAATGAGTTCAGAGGTCTCAATTTTGCCTCCTTCACCATTAGGCACCATGGGGTTAATCAACTCTTTGGTAATTCCCAATTTGGCAGTGTGATAGTTGAAAAGCTTCCACGTAGTGTGTTTACCTTTGGTATTCAGGTGGGGTTCCGGCAAGAGCACAGGGGGAGTGTCTTGAGAGGCATTATCACCCTTAGAAATCTTCTTCTTCCTATCATCTGAGATGCCAATACAAGTGGTCTCATGGGGAATAGGGGGGGTACATATCCTTACCATTCTTTGTAGAGTCCGCTGAGAACTGGTCCAGGCTTATCTCCCTACTCTTGTTCAATTTGATCCGCTTGGAGTGCTTTGGATATTTTTTTGTAGTTTTCTTCTTCTCCTTCTCCCTTGACTCCCCCTCCTTAGTGTCCATATCATCCCCATCATCATTATAATCCTCATCTAAGGATATGGAAATTCTTATCTATTTTTTGGGGGAAGGACCCTTGGCCTCTTTCTTAACCTTCTACAAATTACATTTTCTTTTCTTAGAGGAAGAGCCAAAAGCCCCTTTCTTAATCTCCTCTTCCTCCTAGTCTTCAGAATGTAGCCCAATGCTATCCTTAGTATCAGAGGGCTCATAATCAGACCTTGACTCATCCTCCTTGACCCCCTTGTCCTTAATAGACTTTCTCACCATTTGCAATTTAAAGTATTCATAAATAAGAAACAACAAACCCTCATGAAAAGTAGGGTTAGCATTAGCTTTTCCCTTGAAATTGTTGATATTTTCATTAATGTACAAGTAAAGTTAGAAGGGAATGGACACCATCTTACCATGTTTGAAATGGTTGAGAAGGACAAAGTGGTAAGTGCAAATTTTGGAAAATATCGAATCCAGAGTGATGTAGTAGATAATGGCCCGAAGCATTAACCTCTAGATTTTCTTGATGCCCTCAGGATGGTAGTAAATGCCCATCTTTGTAAGAGTCTCTTTCTCCTTCAAGTCCTTGGGGAAATCATTCACCATGGGGTCTGAGATCCTGCAATCCCTGTAGAACTTTTTTCCAATAATGAATATATCAATAACAATGGAGATGATATCTTCCATCACGATAAAATGGCACCCATTAATTTCAACACTTCCTTCATTCCAATTCTTAAGGAACAAATTAGTAACTTCTTGGTTGCCACCATGCAACCTCTCCATGAAAGGAGTAATACCACCCTTATGTAGAATATCCCAAACAATGCTTCTTTTCTTCCATTTTTTACAATGCATGGGCTCCCTCCCATTTCTCTGGCCACCCATGGTGAGATTCTGCCTAACACAAGCATTGCGCTTCAGAAAGATTCGGAACCAAAAGAAAATAGGGGCATTGATATTACTCTTCGAGTTTCTTTAGAGCTTAGAGTGAAACTAAAAACCAAGGCATAAGTCTTTGACTCTCTTAAAAACCTAGAAAATGTGTGGAATGAACCCTTCATAATTGTAGGTAATAAAATCACTGTACTTCCTGCGCTTGAAAAAAATCATTGGAAAATGTGGATTAAATGTCATTATTATCACCTATGGCTCCTTCCTTGCCATGAATGTGGTCCCATGTGATCAGAGCCTTCACCTCCTGTGGGATGTCCTTTCCATTATGCCACCTCACCATATATTTTTGCCTAACAACCACGTTGGATAGGGCATCAACCACTTGGTTTGACTCTCTGAACACATGAGAAATATGTACCTTCTCAAAGGTGTTGAGAATGCTCTGAGTCTCCATAATTATGTTATCGATAGTCCATGAAGGGGGGGAGCCATTTAGACACCTAATAATATTATTAGAGTCACCTTCGAGCCATAGGTAATTAATCCCCAAATTGCGAGCCAACTTGGTGACTTGGAGGGTAGCCAAGGCTTCAACATAATGATTTGTTTGGGTGCCAAGGGGAAGAGAAACAACAAAAATATAGGCACCATGGTGGTTTCTAATC